>JZKD02S1630844.1:105201-116471 GCA_000966675.3 Picea glauca
CCACCTTGAAATGATCTTCAACGTAGCCATTTGGTGTCCGAAGGGGCACCCTTTGTAAGGTATCTCTAACCTTCCTCCTTTGATTCTTTCAATTTTGTTATTATTTCATTTATGTATATAATTCATTGTATAGTCATTTCATTTATGTAATTATTGTCAATATCATTTCATTTATTGGTTATTGTTTACACGTGTATTTGTGTTGGATATTGGTGAACACTTTGTTTTGTAGATTCTGAGGTTCTCGCATGCTCTCCTTCCAAAAGATCGAACACACATCCCCATGTGGAGCCAGATGTTGACCACTTATTTCGACTAGGTGTCAACGTCATGTACCATGAAGCTATGTACCTTGTGGTACAACATATTTGAAGACTTATGGCTCAACAATGCAGTTTTTCCCCCAACACGTCTTTCTGTATACGCGGAATGTTCGCTCCCCTACGTGGGATAATAATGTAATATGTCAACATGAGTTAAATTTTAATTAGTTACTTAGAACTTTATCATTAGAGAAGTCCTTTCATCAAGTGTTTTTTTTCCTCAGGTAATTAATCTTGCTTACCAACGATTTTAATTATCCTTGAGTTTTTCACTCAAATAATCCTCCAAAGTGGTGAAAGGCGTTCTAATGATCAAGCCCAAGGGGTGACTAAGGTTTATAAATGTTGTAGATGACCATGCTAGACATCTTCTAGAATTTTGCAGAATTCTATTAAGTTTTGATAGGATTTTTTAATTATTAAAATTTTCTGTAAAATGGAAATTTTAATTATTTTTTATGTAAAATGTAAAAATTTGGTCCTTGGGGATTTTGTATGGGGGTGTGAGTACTCAAATCAAATGGTAGATGACCCCCTACACCCTTGGACCAAGTTTCAGCTCAATTGGACAAGTTTTGCTAGGTCATTGTCCATGAGGAGTCCAAGTCAGTCAAAAGTCGACAAATAATTGGCTAACGTAAAAAAACAAAAAATTGTAAAAGTGTCTAAAGTCAAGAAAAAAAGTGGACAAAAGTTTTCTAATGTATTTCCTAAGTTGAAAAAGTAAAAATCCACTTAGAAGAACCCCCCATGACAAGTCAAAAGGAGTTTTCCCCCTTCACATCTCACCCCTCAAACCCTAACTCACTACCAAAACCCTAAAAGTGTCTCTTCCTCGACTTGTTCTCTCTCTCTTGGATTGGTGATACTTGTAACTCATCCAAGAGGGGTCTCTCCTCTCTCCCTCATATAAAAGAAAGTCCTCCCTCATTTGAACATCTATTCTCACAGAAACTCTATTATGCCAAAATCTCTCCCATCTCTCTCTCATCTCTCTCTCATTCTCTCTCATTTTCTCTCATGATTTTTGGTGCCAATGGGCAAATTTTTCTTGGTTAATAAAATAGAAGCTTTGGAGGATCTCTTGTCTCTTTTGGAGTATTCTTGGAGCCATTATATGGTTTTGTTTATGAGGTAATATTGCTGCAATTATTTTGTTGTATTTCCTTGCATTATTTCACTTGGAGACCCAAGCAAACTATTTGCTTGGGATAGATTAGTAGTAGTATTACTATTAATCTTTGTGGGTTATTTCTAGTAGGTTTGGAAAGTATTTTGCAATCTATTAGGATATACTCACCTTCTTGTTGTATCTTGTAGCAAGGATTTACAAAATCTGCAGGTTACCAAAGGCTTGGAGGAGTGGATTTCAGATCTAGAAATTCATTTTTTCAGCCATCTAAAGATTCTTACATTTTCTGTTTTAATTTCCAGCCATATATCTATCAATTTCTAGCATTATTCTCATCTAAAATTGCAATCTAATCTCTCTTTTTAAGCTCAGATTTTTTATAAAATAATTTATGCATATTGTGTTGTCATAAAATAACTTGTTCCAAGTCATTTTTAGTAATTTCCAGCAAGGATAGTTTGTTTTGTTTTGCAGGTTTTTGCAGGTTTAAGGAAAATTTCTGCACATTTTGGCCCTAAAACACTCAAGGAAGCATCCAAGAGTTGTGGTGTCAAACCCTCTTCTCTATTCTCACTTTCTAAGCATTGTAAGCAACCCAAGAGAGTCTCTTGGGCTTGCATTCTCTATCTCATTTTCCAAATCTGTAAAGTGTAAATAAGGTGTTTTGCTCACACCTTGCATAGTGCTTGGCTTTTCCATCTATGCAATATCGTGAAAGCTAGCTTAAAATTTAATTTTCTGTTTTGTTTTTATTTTACCCACCTTGGCACAAAACCAGTAGGCTTGTCCTCCATCTTGTGCCATAGTTGTGAGGTTGTTATTTAAATTTCATTTTAATTTCAAATTATTTAATTTCGCCCACACCTTGCATAGTGTTTGGCTTTGCCATCCATGCAATATCGTGAAGGCTAGAAAGTTTCTCTCATTTTGAAAAGTAATCAAATTGGTGCCCCGTATTCCCTCCCCTTGCCATTTATGGATCTTGGGCAACTAAGAAAGGGAAAAAAAATGAGTGGCTAAATTAATTAGGCACCCAATTTTTATTGTTTCTACCATAAAAAAAGGTGACTTGGGAGGCTAGAAGGGGTTGAAGTTGGGGACGTTTTCACGGCACTACGTGTCCTCCTTGTTGAGCGCCCAAGCATTCTTGATTTGACCTGTGGAGCTAGGAAAGAACCTTGTTTGCTCTTCTTATTGAGCACCCAGCACTTCCTTTTGGTTGAAGGGATAAGGATTAGGGGTAGTCACATAGCTTAGGATTGC
This sequence comes from Picea glauca, assembly GCA_000966675.3. Classification (NCBI taxonomy): domain Eukaryota; kingdom Viridiplantae; phylum Streptophyta; class Pinopsida; order Pinales; family Pinaceae; genus Picea; species Picea glauca. Next base: position 107,920 of record JZKD02S1630844.1, read on the forward strand.
TACAACTCTCACATTAATTCGCCTAAGCTAAAGAGAGACTTAAAAACTTGCTAAAATCAACCTACATGCTCTTCACAACATTTACTTTCCAAGTTTGCAATTTACTTTTCAAGCAAGTTACTTTTTGAAGCAATTTACTTTTCACAAATTCCTTTAATGTGAATACTTGTTTCAAAGCATTCTTTATTTTATGTATTCTTTATTTATTTGAACATAATTGATCTAATTGTAAAGTTATTTCTCATACTTATTGTGTAGATATTTTATAACATCGTTTCATTTCTTGTATAGCTATATTTCTTGTTGTATATTTCAATAAATCAATTTTGGTTAGTCTTTCGGCACTAATCTAATTGTTGATTTACAAATAAAGGTTTCCTTGTCATCTGAAAGAATTGCATCATTGCATTCGCGGCTTGTCATTGGGTTGGGTTTCCTTAATAAATAACTCAGTTAACTCAATTAACTCCTAGAACCTTAACAACAATACTTCACATAGTTTAATAGGGTCTACCCCCGTTGGTTTCCCTAGGAGTGGGCCTAGATGGAAGAGGCCTAGATCGAGGTGACAATGGGTCTAGACTTAGGTTTGTGCCTCCAAGGACACACCAAGTGGGTTGGAGACTTCTCCACATTTGTAGGTTTGTATAAGGACGACAACATAAGGTATAGAGCAGTGTTGTAAATCTCGACAATATATCGAATTTATCGGATATATCGCCGAGTTAAACACCTGTCAGACATATTGGATTTAAAGTATTGCGATATTTTTGATACTTTGAAAGTATCACGATACAATCATTATATCAAAATACTTTCTAAATATATTGCGAGTCGAACCAAAATATCGCCATGCTGCTGGAAATCATGAAAAAGTGCATCGGAAATGGGTTTTAAGGCTGCGGGTGGGGTGTTTTTACTTCATTGTTTGATTGCAAAAGTGTGAGAGAGCTAGAGAGGTGTGAGAGAACATTGTGCATCTATCCAAGAAGGAGAAAGCCAAGGATCTTGTTTCCATTAGCAGAGAGATTGTGGAGTGGGGATTCAAACCATCAAGATTTATAGGTATGTATACAATGTTTTTCTTCCATTTGTTTGTTTTTCTAGACTTGGGCTAGGGTTTGCAATGTCTCTTCTTGTTGTTTTTGAATGGAAGATTCAATCATTCCACATTCATCTAGCTCTCATTATTTAAGCTTTTCATTATCATGTGTTTATTTTGGTGTTTTTTGTGCCATAGGTTTAAGATTTTCACCTAAACAAAATGTCAAAGCCATTAGATCCAATGTTGGTGTATGGTGAACCAGTAGAACTTCCCAATAGACAAATATTGACATGCAATCTTTGTGGAAAAAACAATTATGGAGGAATTAGTCGCTTGAAATACCACATTGTCAAAATCAGTGGGTTTGATGTGGACACTTGTGACAAAACTAACCCGGAAATTATGCGTATTCGAAACCAATCAATCATTGAGATGGCTAATTAGAGGGATGCGAAGGAGGCTCACAAAAATGAACTTGCAGGTAGAAACATTGGTACAAGTGCCTCTTGGGGGGGACCACAATCCCACTCCTCAGCCACACAGCCCTCAACTTCTACGGTCTGCTCATAAACCTCACCTTTCTTTGTGCCGAGGTCAACACTTGGGGACGCAACCTTCTATTCGATCATTGATTAAAACAAAAGAGAAGGAGGAGGCCGACAAGCTTGTGGCCAAATGTTTTCTATGGAGTGATATACCTTTTAACATTGCCAAGAACCCCTTCTACCATTCCATGTTTGAACTTGTTGCTATTGTTGGCCTGGGGTATAGGGTCCCTTCCTATCATGATTTGGGAGGGTGTCTCCTTCAAGGGGAAAAGGTCGATTACACACAAAGATTAGCTCAGTTCAGGGAAACATGGAAGACCACCAGATGCACCGTGATGTCAGATGGGTGGACTGATGGGAAGGGCAAGTCAATTCTAAACTTCTTGGTTAATTGTCCCAAGGGGACAATGTTTATCAAAAGTCTTGATGCAATTGCATATGCAAAATATGCACAATTATTATGCGAGTTGTTGGATGGCTTTATCTGAGAGATAGGCCCGCAGTATGTTGTCCAAGTCATCACGGACAATGATGCTAATTATGTTGTTGTTGGGAGGATGCGTATGGAGAAGTATCCATCCTTGTACTGGAGTCCTTGTGCCACCCATTGCGTTGATTTGATGCTAAAGGACATGGGAAAACTTCCTTGGATCAAGGAAATCGTTGATTTAGCTTGGAGTGTGACAATATATATATATATATATATATATATATAATCACACATTTGTTCTTTCACTCATGAGACGGTTCACAAGGAACAGAGAGTCGGTGCGTCCCCCGATCACGCGTTTCACCACCAGCATCATTTCTCTTCAATCGCTCCTCAAGAGTATGTTGGAGTTACATAGAATGTTTCTTTCTGATGAGTGGGTTGCTTGTGTCTATAGCACCAAACAAGATGGGAAAGCCATAGCCCAACTTGTGGGACATGACCATAGATTCTGGAGTGGAGTAGGTGAGGTATGTACCAATAGTGAAGCTTTGGTAAAGGTTCTTCAATTGGTTGATGGTGAGAAGCCTGCAATGGGATACTCATATGAAGCCATGGATAGGGCCAAGGAAGCTATATACCAGTACTATGATGATAAGGGGGAGGAAGAACTCACCAAGCGAGCTCAGATATCGGGTGTGATTGATGAGCGATGGAATAACACTCTCCATCATCCCATTCATGCCGTAGGGCTCTCCCTCAACCCCGTATTCACTTATGCTTATGGATTTAATTTTGATGGTGAGGTCATTGATGGTTTTCTCTAGTGTGTTCATAGGATGGTGTTGACTCCAACTTAACACTCAGAGATTTCTAAACGGAATGAGATATATAGGATGGCATCCGGGATTTTTGGTTATGATATGGTTGTCCAAGATAGGACCACTAGTATGCCAAGTAAGCTTCAATTTCAAATTTTGTTTATTCCTTTCTATATATTATATTTGACATTTATTACTTGATGGAAATATAATTCGTTGTCTTCCTTTCATTTTATTCATTGTAGATGTCTAGTGGAAACACTATGGTGGAAAGCTCCAAGATCTGCAGAAACTTGTCGTTTGGGCGCTTAGTCAAATTTGTAGTTCTTCAGGGTGTGAGCAGAATTGGAGTGTCTTTGAAAAGATACTCCAAGAAGCGCAACAGGTTAGAAATGTTCAAAAATGCAACAATCAAAATTTAAATTGTTTATATTTTTATTTTTATTCTATTTTAATTTACTACAATTTACCACACTAACTATGGCCCTCAATGTTCAAACAGGTTAGGTACCCAGCGCCTTAATGACTTGGTATATGTCTACTACAATCTACGGTTGTGGGTGAAGCAACTTGACAAAGAACCTGACATAGAGGCCATTTCATTGGATGCCATTGATGCCACTAGTCAGTAGAGGGTGGAGATTGAGGAGGCACCTGAGTGGTTGGAGGAGGAGGAGCTTGCAGATGATTTGGGGGAGGAGGCGGCAACAAAGGAGGAGGGGGGGGACGAGAAGGAGGATGTTCCATTTCCAGTGGATACAGAGGTTGAGGAGGAGATTGATCTTCCAGTGCAGCCAATGTCGCCACCACCTCCACGAAGAGTCAGACCTGCAGTTGGACTTGGGTCTTTTGGGACTAGGAGGAGGCAACTCACTTTGCCTTCCACCTCGTCCCCATCACCTTCCACCTCAGCTGGAGCAGTTGGAGCTTCCACTCCAAGCTCATTCTGAGTACCTCCACAACCACCTACTGCTTCTAGAGGAAGAGTGGTGCCCTTTACCTGTAAAAGGAGTAGAGGGAATCGATGATTTGGATTCCTATGATCTATCATTTTCATTTTATTATGTACTATTTAGTATCTAGATGCCTCGTGATGATTCATCTCATGAGATACATTTGTTTTGATCATTTGATGTGATTTTGTATCATCCTATCAAAAACATGTTTCAGAATTTTCAGTTTAGAAACAATATGTGACCACTTGACATCTTATGCATCTTATTTATTAGTTGTATTTTCAAATTTATGTAGCAATGTGTCTATTTGATGTTGTTGTTTCTTTAAATGTTTAAAAATTTGAAAAAAATGAGTATTTTTGTATTTTTTTTAGGTCTTGCGACATTTTCCGAGATATTTCGATATTTTCTGCCGATGTCAACGAGAAGTTACATTCCAGACCCTCGTCGATACTTTCCCCGAGACGATATTTAGAACATTGATATAGAGGATCTGAAAACCTTTTCCAATCAGAGTCAGAAGGAGAGGAAGACATGGGAGAGAGAAATGAACAGCCAAAGGACAGAGGCATTCATATTCTAAATGACTTGGTAAGGGCACATAATGACATAGTAAGGATACAAAGTAACATGGAAAGGGGGCAATATATGGATGTTAGCACACTTTTATACCCTCCAATCAGATCTGATATAGGGGTAAAATCAGAGATAGAAAAGGGCTAATTCAAGGAGAGAATGCCCCAAATTGTCACGAGCAAGCCTCCTCTCCGTTTGGGTTGGTGCGTGCCAACCTCGGGGTGGAGTCCCTAGGTTCTGGGTTGTTGATTTGAAACTTATTTTCTGCAGAAAAGCACACAAAATAAGCAGCAAAATGCTTTGGACAGCATGTAAACACTCCACCAAAGCATTAGGAAAAATAGAGTAGAATCGCTTGGAGGGATCCTACAGTGCTAGCATTAGAAAGATGAAAAGAATTAAGGAAAGAAACCACTTAAAAGATAGATGAATATCATAATACGTGGTAATGAACTACTAATCAATTTGCAAGAGTAAAAACATAATACCAACAAGAAGGAAAGTTCGTCAAAAACACATCACTTCTTTATTATAGGCTTGCCAAATGGTTGATGGCGCTACAATAGACATCCACAACCGGTACAATGAATATCCTTGCTCGAGAAAGAGTAGCTAGACTAGAAAGAATGAGAGAAGAGAGAAAGTAATGAGTGGTGTTGCTGCAAAAGTCTGACCTCGAAATATGTGAACAAACCTCCAATATATAGTGAAGAGGGTGCATTTTACCAAAGAGATCATGGACGCACGAGAAAGGGAGTAGGAATGGGGAATGTGTGCACATGAAGGGAAAGATTGGAATAAGGCATGCACATGGGGAGAGGACAAAGAGTCGGAAATATAGTCTAGCTCCCACGTGTGAGAGTTAAGAGGTGAGGAAAAAGGACTATATGCACATAAGAGGAAAGAATGTGCCCTAGATTTTAGGAGGAGGCGCATTCAAGAGTGGGGAATGGGAGAAAAAGGGATAGGTTTAAAGTTTTGGGAGTGTAGAAGAGGTGCTTTAGTGAAGAATAGCGCTAGGAATTAGAAAAGGAGATGGTGAGGTGGCTCATGCATGAGGAGGAGAGTGAGTGGACACAAAGGAATGCACCACACATGTGGGAGAGAAGGAAGAGTGAGGGTGCACTTGTAGAATGAGAGATAATTAATGAGAGGTTTAGATCATGCGCTTGGGTTTATAGATAGAAGGGAAACGCATGGAGGAAGAGACTAGAATACAATGCACATAAGTTAGGATAATTTTTAGGTGAGGGAAGCATGCACTAGTCAATGGGAGAGATGTGCCCTAAATTTTAGGGATTTGGCATTTAAGAGGAATTAAAAGGGAATTAACAAAATTATCTTGCATAGAAAGTGAGTTAATGAGTGAGAGAAAATTAGGTGAGTGATTTAAGCCTTGATTGGCTCAATCACGTCCATGAGACTGCCATGTTTTCCACACACCCCCTTTAATTAATTAATTCTTCTTTTTCATGCTTTTACCCTTGGAAAGTGCGCCCACCATTAAATGATGCCAAATAGATGCCACATGTCACACTATATCACCGCCACTTGTCGGAATTTGACCTTTCCACTTGTCACCTTTGGAGGCGACCACCCCTATTATAAATAGAAACTACTAAAAATAGGGTCTCACTCCTAAAAAATAGGAAATTGTCAAAAACGTCTAGGATGACTAGGATAACACCGCCATGTGTCATATGTCTAAAAATAGACACTGCTAAAAATAGAATCTCTCCGCATGTCAATGATATCATACTCATCGGATTCGATTTTCCGTGAGGATTTCAAATACACAATCAAAATTGACATGCGAGCCCCGGTGCTCTGCCTGCTAAAAATAGAAAATGATGACAAGTCACCTCGGAAAAGGTCCAAAAGACTCGGAATGTCTCAAAGATCAAAATTACACACTTAGTATCCCGATCCGAGGCCTGGAGCTCAACCTACTAAAAATAGAAAATACTTGTATGTTGCCCGGAAAAATGCCATCAAGCTCAGTATCATGCAAGGACCAACTCTATATGCTCAAAACCGTCAAATGAGTCTCTGGTCACTATCTCCTAAAAAGTAGGGTCACCTGCTATATATAGAAATCTCTCTCAAATCCCTGTAAAACTATCCGAACTCTATCTGTGAAGAAAAAAAAACCATGTACCAATATTGTACCTGTTTATGATGGGAACCATCCCTTGGCTCACACAAGTGCTAAAACTCTGGGAAGATCTTTGAATGTCAGCCTAAGTAGTGTATGCTTTCTCTTAACCCTCAATATTTTCAAGGGTGAAAATCTAGGGGTTAACAGGACCATAGAGGAGTCGTCATCTGGGTCAACAAAATGGAGGATATCTTTGAATTGAATCCCCTGTTGGGTGAACGAGAAAAAGTAATGACAGCCTCAAACAATTTAGAAGGGGAAGCTTATGATTGGTTTCTATGGTGGTCCAGAAAATGTGACACCCATTCCTTTCATTGGAAAAGTTTTACAACTACCCTATTAAAAAAGTTCTATGATAAAGATGATAATGACCTATATAACAAATTTGTGCATCTTAAACAAAAAGGGAACGTAAATGGCTATACACACGAATGGGAAGTATTGGCAACAAGACAAAGCAGATTCACAGATGAACAATTGTTAAAATTGTATATCTATGGGTTGAAGGATTACATCCGTAGTGAAATAAAACTATGGAACCCTAAATCTATTGCAGATGCTCGACATGCAGCAAACTAATTGAACAAAAAAACAAGTTCAATAAGCCATCATTCATAGGTCCAGAAAGATCAAACAGATATTTAAATGAAAGATCAAAACATTCTACAGACAAGTCTAACAAGTATGTACCACCACCTTTAAGGGAAGATGACCCGGATAAGAAATGGGTAAACAAAAGCAGATATTATGAAGACAAATGATCGCCAAGGCACATATGCAACAATAGAAAATTATATACTTGCAAAGCGGAGAAGGAATCAATCACATCTAGCAGTGACTCAGATGAATGTAAAGAAGAAAAGCATGTTCCAAATACATATCCTAAAGAGGACATGCCCAAGATATCTCTTGCTACAATAACAAAAATAGCACAACCGCAAGCATTGAAACTAAGGGGGCACGTGAAAAAAGAGAATGTCACCATACTTATAGACATAGGTAGCATCCATAATTTCATAGATATAAATGTTGCAAGGAGATTAAATATATTTGCGTAACCAACCACAGATATAAGAGTGATGGTGGCAGATGGTAAAAGAATTAATGGAGTCGGAAGGTGTCACAAGGTCAAGCCACAAATAGAAGACTATGAATTGAAATCCGGGTTCTACACATTACCCTTGGGGGAAGTAGACATTGTCCTGAGAGTTCAATGGTTACAAACATTAGGGATTTATTCGACAAACCACAAAAAACAATTTATAAAATTCAAATGGGGAGGAAGAAAAAATAAATTGTATGGATATCAATCACCCCCCACACAAATTATATATTCTCAACAAATGGAGAAACTAATTCGAAAAGGAGCATCGCTTATGTTGCACAATGTCATCAAATGGAGATATTAGCAACAAAAGTGGTCCATTCTCAACACCCAGAGATTGAAGCCTTAATCCAAAAATATGACAAGGTATTTCAAGACTTACCTATGAAGTTGCCACCAGAAAGAAATATAGAACATATAATCAAGGTAAAACCAGACTCAGTGCCGGTTAATATCAAACCATATTGATATCCTCAACACCATAAAACAAAGATAGAAATTCTAATTCAAGATCTATTAAAGTGTGGAGTTATTCCAACAAGTAGGAGCCCATATGCAGACCCAGTAGTGTTGGTTCGAGAAAAGGATGTCTCAAGAAGGTATTGGGACCATAGTTTTAAAAACCGAAATCGGTACCGGAACCGGTCGAGGGTCCAACCTGAACCGGAACCGAAACCTGTAATGAACCGGTCGAACCGATTTTCTAAAAAATACATAAAATATTTAAATTTTAATGAAAAAAATATATTTTTAAGATTTTAAATCATGTTTCCAAAGCATTAGAGACAATTAGAGACAATGCTCATGAATATATCAAAACGACACCAAGTGCAATACATATCTAGAGATCGGAACATAAACACATAATCAAGGAGGCTCTAAATGGCCTCTACAACATCAAATAACATACTAA
>JZKD02S1630855.1:13903-32306 GCA_000966675.3 Picea glauca
TTTTATTTATGTTGGCTTGGGTCCATTAGTTGTAATTATATCTCCTAGTCTCCTATATATACCAAGGAGACCTTTTCATTTGAAAGAATATTGTATTTGTAAATTCATGTAATGTATAAGGAGTTTTCCCCCTCGAAGATGCTTATTATCTAAATTTATCTCTTTGTCAAGGCATGGAGTACTTATTCTGAGATTTTTTATGCTATTTTGATATTTGGTTCTTAACAATTACAGTAAAATTCCATAATCAAAGGTAAATATATCATAACATTAAGAAGATTAGACCAATAAAAGCATTGAATAGTCCATGTTACGCAACATTAAAGTAACCACATACATCAAGAAGCTTGTTTAAACATTAACAAAACTATTAGTTACACAGAACAATAAATATTACACAGGAAATAAACCATGCATTCATCCACATATTGACAATTTTTTGGGTGCCCGAATAATCCATCATATATTATCTTATCACAGTTGATCATACATGGAATACATTCCTTACTATCAATACATATACAAATGAATTAATAATGAGGGATACGATCTCGACTCTCAAACTCTGCACAATTGCATTTTATGCCTAATAATGCTCATTAACAACAAAACCGAAAAACCCCAGAACAACAAAACCAATGGAAAAACAAGAACAAAAACTTAGAACAGAACCCCAAACCGTTACATAACTCCATGATTTATAAAAATTTTGTGGGCTTATTGTCTTCTTGATTATGTTTTTACGCTTTCTTGATTTTTCATCCTAATGTAATTCTCTTGATTATTCCATATATTTCCGCTGCTTTTCCCAGCTAACTCATCACTCATTTTCCTTTCTGGCACAATGGCAGTTAGCTTTCCACTACTTGGATTCACTGTCAACGTGTTATATTGTTCCCAAAAACCTTTATATGTCAAAAAAACTTGGAGGTATTCAAAATGAAGGGCCCAACATTTACAGTAGGAAAATGTACAACATAAATTTAAAGAGTATGAGATGAAGGAAGATGGATTACTTATGCATAAAAATAGAATTTATGTTCCTATTTTCATAGAACTTAGGAATTTGGTGTTAAAATAAATGCATAATGTTCCATATGTTGAACATCCCAGTTACCAGAAAATAATTGCAGTAGTAAGAAGCCGATTCTTTTTTCCTGGGATGAAGAAGGATGTTTTTGATTACATTTCCAGGTGTATGGAATGACAGAGAGTGAAAGTTTAGCATAGACACCCAACATATTTACTATATCCATGTCCAATTCTAGAGAATAAATGAGAAGTAGTAACCATTGATTTTATTACTAATTTTCCCAAGACAACAAGGCAACACGATTCAATAATGGTAGTGGTGGATAAATTGAAAAAGTATGCTCATTTTGTTCCTGTAAAAATGACCTATACAACAACTATTATTGTAGAAATTTACATGAGGGAAATTACTAGGTTGCATGGAATACATAAGGTAATTGTTTCAGATAGAGATTATTTAACGATTTGGTACAAATCTAAAATTTAGCATAACATACCATTCATAGTCAGATGGGAAGACAAAGAGATTCAATCGAGTAATTGATGACATGTTCAGAATGTATGTGATAGATAATCCATCTAAGTGGGAAAATTACTTTCATTTGGTTGAGTTTTCCTATAATAATGGGTATCAAGCTTCATTAAAAATGATCCCATTTAAATATTTTTATGGTAGAAAATGAAATATTCCAGTGAGTTGGGACAACCCAGTAGACAAATTAGTAACTAAGATAGAATTACTCAAGGATATGGAAGATTAGATGGTTATAATTAAGAAGAATTTTAAGGCAACACAAGATAGATATAAGAGTTATGAAGATAAGAATAGGAAAACTAGAAAATTTAAAGTGCAAGAGCATGTGATTTTGAAAGTGAACCCCAAGAAGATCTCATTGAAGTTGGGCAGTTGTACAAAGCTAGTATCCAAATTCAGTGGTCCATCTGAGATATTGGACAGAATAGGGCCAGTTGCATACATGATTGCATTGCCTTATTCCATGAATGTGCATAATGTATTTCATGTCTCTTGCTAAAAAATTATGTGCATGATCCTAACCATGTTACTGGTTGGAATTTGATTAAGGTGGAGCTAGAAGGAGACTTTCGGGTCGAGTTGGTGCGCATATTGGACAAAAAAGTCAAAATGCTATGAAATCAAGTCATGGAACTAGTAAAAGTTCAGTGTACTTTCTACAGTCTTGAATATTCTACTTGGGAGCATGAAGATGCCATGGAGGCAGAGTACCCATGAATTTTTGAAGAATTTTGAAATTTTTATTTATGTTTTGTGTATGGATTGAGGACAGTTCCAAATAAGGGGGAGGGGAATGTTATACCCTAGTTTTCAATCCCTAGATTAATAATGTATTTTTTTTATTTGATCAAAGGCTAGAGTGCCTAAACAATAAAAAGGGGCCACAATGCCTAGGAAATGTAACACTTTGATCATTATTAATAATAAAATACATTTCTCACTATGAGACAAACAAGGACAAGAGTTATAGGGGGCTATGATTCCACGAGAGAGGGGGAAAGCTAAGGGTCTAAGCCTTTGCACTTTTAAATTATTTTTATTTTACTCACCTTGGAATTTTGGTGAGAAAGAGTGGGTTACATGAGATTCTTAGGGGAAGGCCACATTATGATTTTGATATTTAAACATTTTTCTTGATTGTCCTGGGGGTTGGCCATTCATTCTTACTCAAAAATGATTTTTGGAGTTGTTCCTCTCGTATTCACTATTTTGCTCATTCTTGGTTTTGCATGGGGAAAGGAAAATGAATTTTTGAAGGAAAGTAACTATGGTTGGATGGATGTAATTATTTTTTATTCCAGAAAGGTATGGATGAATGTGAGCACGAGAATAATGGTAGTTGAGAGAGAACTGTCCACAACTAAGAATCTTGAGAGTTTCTAGCATTTATATTTCTTGACCAAAATCATTGGAGCCCTAGAAAGAGGTGGACAACCTGAGGGACTGCATGGAAGTGAAGGGGGTTCAATTTATTTGGGTGGTGTGGGATGAGGGGAAAGAGAGTTGGTAATATGGGCTTTGTTGTGTGGTTGAGAAACCTGTGAGAGTTTGATTGTTGATTGGTTTAGAAAACATAGTGTTGGTTTGAGACCCGTCCTTGTGGATTTATAGCCCAGGATAGAGGTTGACCTACTATTGAGACTTGGAACAATAATGTCTAATGTTGGGTGGAATGTCCTTGGTCTACATATAGTTGGTGATTGGTTTTATTAAAGATACATGTTCTCTGTCATGTGTTTCTCTGCTTGTATATTTATTTACGTTATGTATTAAGTGTTATCTATGAGATTTGTATCTATAACGTGCATTCTTGATGGTTATTGTTGTGCATGGCATATAGCTCATTTCATTTATAGTATCATGAATATTGATTATTGCATGTGTTTCTTTCATGATTTCTTTATTAATTAATTGGTATCAGAAATTCAAAATATGTCTAAGAAGTGTGTTCTTGAAGTAGGATGGAATAGCTTGCTGGTGGCTAGGTATGTTACAAAAAATCATACTAGAACAAAAAAAAAATCCTTGAATTAGGGATTAATAATTTGCAAAATCGAGCAATTATTGAGTACCGCGTAAAATGGAAGACCCTACCAGTGGAAGAGGCGATATGGTAAGATGATTTCTCCATGCAAACACACCCGTGGTTGTCAAGTGTTGAAGAAAACACTTGTTTGAAGGGGAGGGGCATGTTAAGCCCTAGACAAAGCCCCATGTTAAGCATAAAACCCCTTATAAAGCCCTATATATTGAGTTATTACATTTCTAGTGTTATATTAGTAGGTAAGATATAGCGTTTCATTGTACCCTTTTAGTATAATTGTACCCTTTGTCTCCTATATATATACCAAGGAGACCTAGTCTTAGGATCATTTTATCTCATCCCATATTGTATTCTTAATTGGATATATTGTAAAAGTAGGTTTGCCCCTCGAAGTGGACTATATTCATTGAATTTTAATCATTTTTAAGGCATTGTATCATAACATATATTCACAAAATAACTTGGTAAAGTCTCCTACTTTGTAGTAAATCCTCCATATTGGATTTCGATGAGAATTAGTTTGAACCGGTAAGTAGGAGATCACTTGGACTATCCATATTATAATATGTAGGTAAGATGGATTCAAAAGTAAAAACTAACTATCTATATCGAAAGATCTTAAAAAATGGGTAGTTTGAAAAAATGGCATTGAAAACAAAATCCATATGTCAAATTTATGCCATTTTGAAGAAATGATTAAAAATAAGCAGGGTTCCACATGGTAGGTGGAGGTTGATCAATGTGGTGATGGGTGCACAATGAGGTTACTGAGTTTTAAGTATAAATTTATTTATACTCTCACTTTTACAAATAAGTTGCTTTTATGTTGCAAGTAAATCACTTTTATAATTTAAGTGAATTGCACTTTACAATAAAGTTATGTTATAACTTAAAGTTACATGAAGTTTTTCAAAAAGTAACTTAATGAAAAGAAAGACTAAACTAAAAACTTCTAATTTAATAAAGTAACTTTCAACCAAGTAATCTATTATAAAATATGTAATTTTTTTTATAAAGGAGCAAGTGGGCCTCTTTTTTATTTCTAATATTTTCCTTGAAGCACGTGCTTACACCAAAATACCCTTGTTTTTACTTGCAAAGAGATTCACATGACTGCACACAAAAAACATGTAATTTAAAAAAAAAATCAAAACTTTATAAGTCAGGAGTTGGATATTGTTTAGTCTACCTAGAAAGTGCAACTTTTCTCTATGTTTCTAATTTGTGAGATCACATAAAATGCATGTCAAAGAGCATATGTAGAAAATACAACACTTCCCATTTTGTTTATGATTTACTGATATTGTACAAGGCACGTGGAAAAAGAGCATATGTAGATTAGAAAATGATCAAACTAAGAATGACAAATAGAAAAATCAAAATCAAATATTAGAACAAAATGAAAGAGTTTTAAAAATAAAATAAAATGAAACTGTATACCTCGAAATCTAGTATAAATGGCCATATCTTGGGTAAATGAAACCCTTTTCGGGTGAAATGAAAAGGGTTTACAACTGCAAATAACACTTTGAATGTATTAGAATGGTTCTTTAAATTCATAAATTATTAGAAATAGAAGAATCTAGACGTCCTTTGATGTATGCAATGACATAGGTTCATGATTTCAATTAACAACAAGAGTGGGTATTCATAGGGGATTTGATACCATATTTAATAAACAAAGAATATCCACATAGGTTAAACACCTTAAGACAACTGCTCACACAAATAGATCAAGTATTAGTACACTAGTGTATTACATGGTTAAAACCATCAAAGAAGGAAGTAGTCCATGGTCCTAGCCAATGCAAACACTTGAGGCAGTATATCAGTACAAAAGGAAAATAATTTGCATATGAGATTCTCATAATTGATCATTCACAAATGACCCTCCATTCTCTTTAAATATATATCATGGACCAATCAATCATTAATCCATGGATAGATATCTATTAGTATTGAGGATAATATGAACCATAAGATCAATCTGTGTCTAGAACATATTGTGATCATTAGATTACATAATTATAAATGCACACTAAAGAAAGTTGAAACACACTTTACCTAAACATGCATTAGGTCAAGTTGATCTTAACTAACTCCTGAGTGTCTAGATATCTCGACAATTTGAAAATGAAGACAACATTAGAGAGGTTAAAGAAGAATGCTAAATGTGTGGAAGGATATTTTAATGAGTTTTGTAGAATGGACATGCGATATGATTTTGTATGAGACAAGGAGGAAAAAAGATGTAGTTTGTGGATGGATTGAAGTTATCCATTAAAAGGAAATTACTTGTAGGGAATATGTGTTCATAAAAAGAGGCTTATAATTTGTCCTTGAGAATTGAGAAGGTGCAAATGAAGAGAAAACATGAAAGCATGCAGTGAGAAGAAAAAGAAAAGGAATTATACTGGTTGTGGTTGTGGAGAATGTTGAGTGTATGAGTGGGGTACATGTTGTTAAGGAAACTAATGAGAAAAGTGTGTGTTAAGTGCATGTTGTTTATATCACACCAAAGGATATTATATATGTATTTGTACTAGAAGACTAGAAGGAAAAGAGTGAAGTAAAGAAGTTTGTGTAGAAAACTCAATATGTAGATAAGTGTAATATTTTTCTCCAAACAATGTATGTGAAAACCAAATATATTTTTGCAGCAATGAGTGGTATCATAGTAGAATATGGTGTTGCAAAAAAGAGTGGCCTTGTATAAAAAAAGTTGTAAGGATATGATATTACCGCATATGTAATGATGGAAAAAATGTATATGGGAATTCTTGATTGCCATCATTTTTTTTGTGAGTTTTTTTTTTCAAATGAAGTCAAATGTGTATAAAATGAAAATAAAGTGGAGTAGAGAAAATAAAATATGTAGTAGTTGCAGCATGGAAAGTTGATGCAAAAACATGGAGGTGAAGTAGAGAAACATCAAGTTGAAGATGATTACATTGGAGGAGTTTTTGTAGTAAAATAAAACAAAAATGAGGAGATTATTGAAAAACATAATTGGTAGAGTTTGTTGAGATAATGGTAAAGGTGCCTAAGAGGGATGATATATAGGAAATAAGACACATTGTTAAATAACTATGTGAGCTAGTGAGGCCCATTGGGAAACATATATAATAGTTATTAGAGGTGGAAAAGTTACAACAGGTAGTATAACAAATGATTAAAATCATGATGAAAGTGAACTAGGTGAAGAATATGGTAATGTTGAGTGAAATTGTGAGGATTTTATTACAATTTTGAATTTTCAAGGTGTGGATTAAAAAGAGGAAGAAGAAGAATGTAAAACAAAGGAGGGATGAGTAGTACATAGTGTGGGAAAGAAGGAAGAAAAAAAGAAACACACACACACACACACACACACACATAGTGGTTGTTGATTTATCAGTGAATTCTTGAAAAATATTCTCACATTTTCCAACCATGAGAGTCTAATGCAAGAGTATCACTAGGCAAGAAAACTATCCTACAAAAAATTGGATTTTTAAAGTTAAATAATTTAATTTTATATAATAGTTTTCATGATTAATAAGTAAATTATAAGAGTGAAGGGAGCTCTAACTGAATAATTCATAAGGAACAATACTTGCTAAGGTTTTGGAAATGGGGTAGCAAGTTAAGTGGGCTTGATTGTGGGAAAAACTACACAGTTAAGCGTGCTTGAAACAGAGGCGTCTTCGGATGCGTGACCTCCTGGGAAGTCCTGGTTACTGGGTGAAAGCCCCGGAAGTGATGATTGATTCTATATGATTCATTTCATTGGTTTCAATCCCACTTTTTCACCCCTGTGAGCATTACCTGATGCAAAGAGTGCTAAGTGGACTATTCAAATCACAAGAATTATTAGTCAGATGCGACTAATACTCATGGATATGGGTCATAGATTAATGACTTACTCTACACAGTTAATCCCGAAAATTAAATCTAATATGTTTCACTGCGGAAGCCCCTCTATGCTTAAGTAAATTATAATATATAATTAATCTATATGCATCATTTGTATTCCTCAAAACTCACCAAACATGAAATTTGTTATTTTGGTGTGTATTTCTCAAAAATTGGATGAGATCGTTGCCTCCGTTAGTGAGATCCAAGCTTAGTCAAATAACCAACAGCTTGCACAAGTGTATGATGCCAATGTTGAATTTTTTTAGACTTAGGTGTATTAATATGGTCTTGGTATTCCAATGAAGGTCAAACCTACCATGAAATAAACAAAAAACCCGAGTGTTGAGAATGAAGTAGGCCTTGAACATGGAATGATACTACAATGTATTTCTACTATGTGAGTTGCAGGGCATTGATTGACCTAAAATGATTCATTCCTATTCTACAATACCATGTCATTCCTTACTTTTTGTTTCTATGTGTGATCCCTTTCCTTGTATTTTTGATAGCATTATTGTTTGCAAGATATGGTATGTAGAGGCTAAGCTATGTTTGACCTCTTGGACAACTAGTTATGGTTCAGATGCATGAGATATTTGTTGTCATTTGTATATATGAGTGGTTAGGTTGTGAGGTTTAATCCACTATCCTTTGTCTTATTAATTCCCTTGTTCAAATGCAAACACATTTGTTTTGTGTCAAACCCATTATCCTTTGGCCTATTGTGTAGAATAATTTAAAGCCCAAAATCTCTCTCATTTTGACTTCCCTCTCCACTTTGAAATGATGAATGGTTTGAGAGTAGGTATTGGCCAAAAACAATATGGATTGTCCTTTTGAATAATTTAACCCTAGTTCAATCTTCTATCCATGCAAAAACCCTAATTTTAATTTAAAGAACTAAAAAAAACCTTGTTCTTTTTCTGAAAGAAATAACTCTACCCATAGAGAGGAGAGGATAAGAAGGTAACCAAATGGGAGAGGAATTGTACACCTATTGAACTTGCCTACTATTTGGATTAGGTGCTAGTTGGGCAGAAAACTAGGGCTACTTTGGAATTTGTTGATTATTGTTTCTTGAAGTATTGGACTATTCTAGTGGAGGTGGGAGTAATTCTTGTTTCTTCTTGTTTCTTATTGTCTCCATCCTTGTGTAGGGTTAGTCCGCTAGTAGTTTTTATTGGGGGTTGAGATTGGAATTGTTGAGAGGAAGTTTGGAATTTTTGAGGATGATTATGATATTGGCATTGATTTTTCGTTGGCCAACTAGGTTTCTTAGGATAATGGTAGGGTTGAGTATGCATATTTGTGTAATACCCATGAAAGTATTGAGGATGAGAATAAGGATTACCAAGTGGCTCCAAATTCTCCTCATATCTCTCATAAGTATCCTTGATACTTGGAAATGAAGGACATTTATTAGTTGGATGTTTCTCTTCACAAATTGCACAAACTACTATAGTGCTAAGTGGACATTCATTTCTAGAATGTTTTTTGTTGCATTTAGGATAAAAAATAATTGGAATTTGTTTTTCTTATTCTTTATATGAAATGTATCCATATGAATTTACAATGATTTTAAAATGCCATTTTTCATGTCTATTAGTAATCCTCATATTTCATTGTTAGTAAAAGTTTCCAAGTTATATGATTGTGGTTCCACATTTCAACCATTCCTACTTTTCTTTGTTGTATATCTAGAGTAGTTCTTGAATAATTGCTTGATGTCTTCATTCTCCAACTAGAATGTGTTTCAATTTTCAATGAGATTCAAATATTCCATGAATTCTTCTCTTTCCCCTATGATAAAGACAAGCTTTAGGGAGTTATCATCCAATGTGAAACTATGAGCTCTTTTGTAACTCGATTGGAATCTTTCCTCATAGTCTTCCAAGAATTCATTTTATCCTTGGCTCATTTTTAATATTTCATAATTGGTTTTCCTAGCCTTGTAGTATCCCCTATAATTTTTAATGAAGGTTTTATTCATTTTCTCCCATCTTCAGATGTTATTTCCTTGCAAAATAATAAACACTTCAAGGTTTATTCCTTCAGTGTAGAGGGGAAATTTTTGATCTTATGAGCATGATGTGGATAATCATAAGTCATATAAACAACTTCAAACTCAAAAATGAAAGTGTCAGGGTTTTATGAAATAAGTCCATAAAAATGAGGAAGAGTAGAAGGATTTATATTATTGATTTTTTTCTCCATTTTTTTCCTGAATAAGGAACTCAAAGATTTCATATTGCTTCTCTCCATCTCAAACTATGATGTGGTGAGATGAGGATTCTTCTCCTTATTTTGAGAAATTTGAAAAACTTCATATCTACTATTGGGGTAACTCCTCTTGTTGTTGTCCTTTTCAGAAACCTCTTATTGTTTTCCTTATTCAACTGTATGTATTTCAGTAGTGTGATTTCTTGGTAAAAATATACTAAATCTATATCTAGGTAAATTCATATAATCTAATGAGTGTTTTATTTTATTTTATTTTCTAATTTAGATGGTCTTAAATATAGCTTTCTAACACCTCCCCGAAAATATAACCAAAAAGTTGTGGGCCAATGAATTGCAAAAAGATTGTTTAACTCCTCAACTTGACTTTAAATTATCAATCCAAGAACATTCTACTTTCATGAGGTATTGGGCACTATATGTGAAACTACATTAGTAGAATATGATTTAAAGAATTGATAGTGATAGTAGATCTTAAGGATAGCTTAAATATTGTTTTCCCTTTTCTTCAATATTTTTTCTCATGAACTTCACCCCTTTTCTTAAGAGGAGATCATTAAAGTCACTATACTAGCTACTATAGGGATGGTTCAACATAGCACTTGGTGTGAATAAGTGCATGTGTCATAGGATAAACAAATATCTCCATCAACATGCTACTTAGGTTGACTGCAAGACTCTATTCATGGATGTCTACTTACTGGGAGTGAGGTGATGCTAACACTAAGAATTTAGGAACTAAGATATCTTCAAGAAGGATGCCCAATCTCATCCTCTTATTCTTTGTTCCTTCACCCTCAAATTATAGTGATCTACATTCTTCATACCCCAAGTCAAGAGAGTTAGGAGCAGGGGGTAATGAGAGTGGTTTTCACTGCTCTAGAGAGGAACAAAACAACATACATAAGGTTAACGAATCTACCAATAATTTTGGTTAATTATCATCTTATAAGTCATAAGATATGATAGGCTACTAAGCATGAATTAGAAGGATGCAATACAATAAGTAGAAAGTGAATGTGCATAATTAAATCAAATGGAAATGAAATGATATAAAGTAAATGAACTTGTTGAAATGATATAATTGAAATTTCTATAAAAATAGAATTAAATCATATGACAATGAAATTACATTATTGTAATAACTTGCATGAATTATCTATAGGAAACTCTGAACCAATTGCAGAAATAACACATAACAACATGACAATGATAAAGCTAAATAGAAACTACTACAAAAATGAAACATGATAACAGGAAGGGTTCCATGTACAACCTTGAGTGGGCCCTACTGAAGGTCTCTATATTGACCCTTAAGAAAAACACTAATTACTTGAAATCTAGAAACATAGCTTCTTCATTTAGAAAATCAGCTCATGACAACAAAGAGTACTTGGAAAATTAAAATGCCTACAAAGAAAGTTCATGATGCCAAAAATGAAAGACCAACTAACTCCTACTTTCTCCTAGCTACTTAATTATACAAAATAATCATAATTTATCTCTTGTTTTAGAATCAAATTCCCTACTTATTAAAATTCTCTCAACTATAAAATATAATTAAGATCTTGTTGGTTGATTGGATTGAGTCATTAAATGATTGGACCCTTTGGAGGTTGGAGAGGGGGCATGATCCCTCATTTTTCTCAAGTGCAAGTTGATGAATACCAACTACATGATTCGTTCTTCTTGAGCAAATGATTAGCACGACCTTAAGAATGCATAAGTTTATCAAAATTGTAAATTAATCCAAGGCATGTTAATAAATCAAAATTCAATCATTCAAAATAGTTAATGCACAAAATCAAATATGTTTATGTTAATAATATTATTTCATAAATATAGCAGGTATAAATGCTCAAGAATGGGTTATATTAGCTACAAAATGGGCCTCAAAGTTCCACTCTTTGGAGGCCCATCACATAACATTTCCTTCATTTTTTTGTTTATTTCTACATTAAAATATAATTTACATAGTTTAGTAGGATTAGGTTGCATTCTAACAAAACATTAAGGGAAATTGATCACTAAACTAAGAAGCATATTAAATTTTACGTGCACACATAATTGGAGGATTAGTACTCTTAAGGGGAAAGACTACACTGAATTACGTAGATAATTAATCTAAGCACATAGTTAGTGATTCTAGGTATTTAAACCTAACCTAGACTTCCATCCCCACTTTTTCCCATTGAGATCCCTACAAGAGTGTTTTTGAGTGTTTTTATTGATTCCCATTTCAAGCATAAAAAAATTCATCTTTAGATCCATCTATACATATTTTTCTTCATTTCTATTCCTCAAGACTTAGAATGGTATTGAAATCCTTTCCTAGAATCTTGTATTGGTGTTTCCATGTACATCATCCCACAAAAGATTCACCTTGTTGACCAATATCCTATCACATTCATTCATAAAGGGGGTTTTTTATTGTGAAAAATAAAATCAATATAGTGTAGGTATTGGGGGGGGCGATGTGGGGTCTCAAGGGGTTTATAGGTATTGGGGGGTATAAAAAGGGGTATCTAGTTAAAATATGGGTTTTCTTTATTGGAAATATGTATTGGGAGGGGGGTTAAACAAAAGGATTTTGGGAGTTATTTATCAATATCTAGTGAAATTAGGGGTATTATTTAATATCCCACGAATTCAAGCTCTATGTCGGGCTCACTGAGTGAAGACCCCATGCATCATCTAAGAAATACTCTACAACCAATAATTTTTCTAGTTGTGGCTAAGGTATTTCTACATTTCATATTTCTTCAAGTAAATCACTCTTCTTTACGTGTTTGATTTGACCATTTTTTATTGAATCAAAAAGTCCCTTTAATCCTCATTAGATCCATCTAGTCATGTTTTTCTTCCTTTCTATTCCTTAATACTTATAATGGTATTAAATCCCATACCAAGATCCTATATTATTTTTTCCACCTACTTATATTCCATGATAGGCTATGCCAACATGATTGTTTCCCTAACATATCTATTTTTTCCACCTACTTATATTCCTTGATAGGCTATGCCAACATGATTGTTTCCCTAACATATATGTAGGGGTGTAGATGCTCTTTTATGATCACTTGAGAGGATGAAATAAGTGATTTAAATTTAATTGACGATAATCATTATCCTCACTATAGCTTGGGTGGGGTTCTAAATGATGGTTATTCCCCTTTGTTTTTACCAAATGAGTTGTTTGTAGTGCATCATTTCCAAACCAAGATCATCCTTTGTAGACTAGTCTTGTTACCATTTCCATCTCACTTTTAGTTACTTTGGTTTGTTGAAGAAAAGAGACACCTAGATTCTCTACGTGGACCTTCCTTTTTACTATACTCTTTTTCTATGGAAGCATTGATGCCTCTATTATTCCATGATATGATATTCATTGGAAGGGACATTTACTAGGACTTGCTTGTGAATACATCTCATCCAATAGGTAAATTTGACAAGAGTCTACAAAGGAATTACTACTCTTATCAGTTATTCTTGTTTTTATCTCTATTCATACTCCTTTTCATATGATTTTCCCCTTTACTTGCTCCATCGAGATATTTTTAGTTACTACTTCCATTAGAATTTATTCCTCACCTTGTTGTAAAAAATTGTTATTTTTTTGTATAAAAGTGTTATAATCTTTTAGGTTTTGATCCTAATGTATATTAACCATGGTTATAATCTCTATTTCTATTATTTTTTTTCTCACTTTGTTTATTATTCTCTTCCATGGTAGAATCTTCCTATTTCATCTTCCTCCCCTCTACAAATTATCCTATCTCTTCATTATCTTTTATCTTTCCCTTTATGATTTTTTCATATTTTTTGTTTGTTTTCACTTCTATCCCTAAAGTTTTTCCCTATCCTATGACCTTTCCATGCTCATTTTCTTTGTTTTACCATTTCTTTTGTGATTCCAGTTTCATTTCCTTATTGTTAGGCTTGGTCCTTCTTGTCAATATTTATCTTTGTATCAGTTGCTTGTGTGGTTTGTTGTTGTTTCTTGGTATATCTCTGATTTTGTAAATGTTATATCTATTACTATTCCTATCGTTTTTATACTTATTAATAATATGTTCATATAATAATAGTTATATGGAAAGAATAACATAATTATGATCTATTTTTCCTCTTTATTTGGCTCAAGAATTCACAAGATACCAAGTGTTGGGAACTTATTTGCATAAGTTTTGAACATTAATTATCAATCCGGAAGCGTAAGTTTGTGAGATGAAAACACAATATGTGCATAATCAAAACCTGTTCTAAAACCTATACTGACACATGTACTACGGAAATATTAAACAAAACAAGAACTAATCTTAGTAATCTATGTTTATCACCATTTCACTCGTAGAAAAGTAGGCTGCAATATTTCATTACCTCAACCAGTGATGGCTCTTGCAACAATACTCTGTTAACTTGCGAAATTTAAATATTGAGAAGAATAATTAACACACATTCAAATAAAAAATTCTAAATTAAAATCTAATTCTTCCAATATAAAGTTATCATAGTCTCATTTATAGTAAAACATGCTACAAGGTTATGTTTCCTCAATGAGTGTAATCACTTGTAGTAGTACAATATTGACTTATGAAAGTTAAAGATTGTAAGAATGATAATAAATCATCTACTAATAAAATCAATTGCAAACTGTAAATGAAAACTGAAATAAAATATGAATTTAAATCTAGAGAATAGAAAGTTGATCTATAAATAAAAGAGAGAAGATTTACCAAAATGGAAAGTTGCATAAAAGCAAGGTATGCACAAAAACTTACAAGAGTGACATGAACCAGAGAAAGGGGGCCCTCCAAGCTTGGCACATGCATAGTAAGAAAGTAACTAATTGGAGAAAATCATAGCTCTTATATTGATTGTAAAAACTGTTACAATCTTCAATTCAAAGGTTTTCTCTATATTCCCCTCCTCATGTTTTTAGTTGTATGTGTATTTATACAAAGAAAAAATAAAATGATAAAATTCGTCTATGATATAACTAAATGACTGATTTATCATTCATCTCCATCAGATATGACCTTTGTGGTAGCCAAAATCATGCCAAATCATAGACTATTGAAAATGGTGAATTTGCTTGATGTAACAACGTGATTTTCCTCCGGAATGGCAGCATTGACCGGGCACTTGTGTGAGTATTTTTGTTGATCCAAGGGGAACCCATCCATAGTATGAAAACATAGATCATGATCCACATGCCCATTTTCTTCAGATCAATCTGCAAATATCTCGACGAATGAGCAATTACAAGATCGAATTACTTCTTGTAAAAACTGGTAAAACCGACTTCCCAACACTTAAAAATTGCTCAATAATAAAAATAAAATAATTAAAATACATTTTTGTGGTTTTATTTGGATTTGGTGGAGAAAATATAAGCAAAATGGAACATAGACGAGGGAAAATAAGGTAAATATGGACAAAATGACATTTATTTAGGTGGAGTTTTAGCAACAAAATTGAGGACTGAGATCTCCCCCAAGAAGAAGGTATTGCATGTACTCTTGCAATCAAAATTTAATCTATATCTTCTTTACAAGGCCCTTGCATCTCTAAAAAGGACATCTACATTAAATGTAGATTTTTCTTGGATTTATTTCCTTGATTTCTACATGGAGACTTTGACCTTCAAACTCTGATTTTCCGTCGTCAATGCCTCAATTTCCTTATGCCATTCGTAAACTTTCTTTACAATGAGGTCATTTTGTTTTTGTAACTTCTCATTTTCCACTTTTAATATTCCATTATCACCAATAAAATTCATGCTTTGTTTGGTGAGCATCTCATTTTGTGTTTTTATACATCTTTCCAACACCGTTATTTCCTCAATCTTTCTTTTTAGCCTTCTAATTTTCTTTTTCTTTTTATTCATAGTTATTTATGAAAATGACATAGCATATTTTTATTTTGGATTTTGAGGAGTGCCTTATTGAGTGTTGGAAAAATCGCTTTCAAAATATGACTTTTCTTCTTGTTCTTTTGTGTATATGAATGGTGCCTCTTTTTCCATTGCACATGTGGATGAGTTCCTTTCCTCTTCTTCCAAAGGCTAGATGTAGTCATATAAGATTTTACTCCCTTTATCAATTTACAAAGTGGATATTGTAGAAGTAGGAAACCTTGTTCTCAGTTTCTTATTAATACTTGCAAAAATTTGTTCTCTTTGACTGTCATGCTCATCTTATTTGTTGATTTCCTTGACCATAGACCTGGTGATTCTTATTTGGTATGTACTTATTAGTTTTGTGACATTTTCTACCTTATGTTTTATTTTATCTCTTGAAATTTCTCCTCTTGGTTCCTCTGGTTGTTATTCACTTGATAACCTCATAATGTCCTCTATATCAACCTTTTCAACAAAACAATTATCAATGAGAAATTGTTCCCAAGTTCTGTTATTTCTTTGCAACTCATGAAGAAGGATCATTTTAATCAAAACATGGTGAGAAAGGTTGTGTTCCTCATTATTTTGGTTTCCTATGGATGGCCTTGGCCATCTTTGTTAAATTACTCAACAAATAGTAAGGCATGTTCATGGGTTTCTCTTTCTTTAAATGCATCAATAAACGTGCATGATAGAGAAATATAATACTATATCTCCCCTCACAAGTGACATATTTTTGAATAAATAATGATGAGTCTTTCCATGGGTATTTGAGACAATTCCTCAATACAACTAAATTCCACTTCAATTTTTTTCTAGATTTATTGAGAAAACGAGTCCAAAAATTCTCCTCTATGGGATTATTCTTGAACCATATTTCTCCCAATTCAGGTAAACCAAAAATTTGAAACAATGTATTCTATGATAGACACATAATGAGATTACCAATTTGTGCACTCTCGCCATCAAATGTTTGGGAAATTTCTCTTGTCACCTTCATGTTATACCCTTGAAATTTAGAGAAAATTTTGAACCAACTGGCATCTTGAAGAACTATCTAGAATTTTGGGTGTAAGTGAGTTATTTCAAATTCATAAGGTTCATACCTAACTATTATGGCAATGCTAAACTATGTAAACTTTCAAACTTTTATAAACATTTTTCCAATACACTTGTGTAACTAATTTTCTCATATATCAATATTGAGCTTATGCATTTGTTATAGAGAAAATATTGTATGGAAAATGCGAAATTTAAAAACCCCTATGCATAAGAAATTCTAAAGAACTCCTCTGTAACAACCCTAGTTGAATAAANGTTTAAGGTTTATTAAGTAAAAATTAATTAGGGGATTAATTGTCTTAACATGGTATTAATTAAACAAGCTTGGTATAAAGATACTAATTAAATATTTATTAATTAATTAAAGGTTATAAGTTTGATTAATTAATTAAGTAATTAACTTTATATTCAATAACTTGGGAATTAAATTTAAAAGGGATAATAAGTTATATTGTTTAAATAAAAAGAAAAAAAGAAAAAGGAGAGTTACGTACACAAAAAGGGATAATAATTAATTCAAAGGGATAAGATATTAATTCAAAGGGGTAAGATATTAATTATGAGAAGATAAGGTAATAAAGGGGTTAGGTAGGAAAGTAAATGAGGGGGGCTGAATTCGGTGAAGGAGGGATATGGAGGGAAAGGAGGTTTACGAGAGGATCATTCTACGGGAGATTGACATGGATTTTGGGGGGGCTCTTGGATTTGCAGAGAGGAGTGGAGTTTTGGAGTGGGATTGTATCAGTACAGGCACCGGGGTTGTTGGAGGTTTTGGGCACGGGGGCTAGGATATCCATATGATATCCTGGAGCTAGGAAGTTACCTAGTTGGCAGGGTGGAACTAGGTTTAGGGCAGTGTTCACGCAGTGCAGCAGCGGTCAAGAAGGCAAGCGGGAAAACAAAGGGTTATTAGCATCAGACTCAGGTATTTAAAATTATGCATTGTTTTTAATCTGTTATAAAAATTTATTATTCCTTGTTAAATTTAAGTTACCGAAGTTACTATTATGAATATTATTATGTTTTTATGAAGTTATTGTCTTAGTTTATGAAATAAATTGATGTTTAAATCTATTTGTCTATTACATATGGTATCAGAGTGTCTTAGTTTGAAATCTGGGCCTATGGGCCAAGTTCCCAAAACTCCAAGCTCTAACTCCAACTACACCTAACCTGCAAACCAAACACAGAAATTTTAACACAAATATAAAAATAAATGCAATACGAATTGAAAATGTAAAAACAAATTTACCAAAGTAAAACAAGCAACTAGGGCTATTACACACTTGCGCATAAAATGTACTCGTCAATGTCCAGTGAGAAGCTTAGTATTTATTTAACTTATCATGTTTTCCTACAGTCATCTTTAACTTGGAGATGTTTTGACATGACCCACACACTAATAACCATATGCTGTAATTTAATTCTGGAAAATACCTAATGAAAAATTCTAAATTTCCAGATTATTTTCACGTCGTCTATTTGCCATTTGGTGGCTGTAGGATACCTGAATTTTACATTACTAAACCTTATGTATGCGGTCTCTTTCTACAGGTTTAAAGACCCTTCGTTAACCTATCAAAATTCTGAGCTTTATAACCTATATGTTGGCAAAAGAAAAATTGACTACATTCAGAAATTTATTTCCTGTTGCATGCTTTAAATCTGAATGGTTTTGAAATATACAAGAGCT
>JZKD02S1630855.1:38776-48818 GCA_000966675.3 Picea glauca
ATGCATTGTTTTTAATCTGTTATAAAAATCTATTATTCGTTGTTAAATTTAAGTTACTGAAGTTACTATTATGAATATTATTATGTTGTTATGAAGTTACTATCTCAGTTTATGAAATAAATTTATGTTTAAATCTATTTGGCTATTACATCCTCGAATTTCTCAAACAATAATTTGATGGCTTACGAAACTTATATGAAAACCCTACTATTTCAATTTGAATAAACTAGAAATGATGGCGCTTCTCATGGTAATTATGATAAAAACATACCTGGTTTGAACCTTGTTCTCATTCCCACATAGCTAGAAAACTATCTCTTTGAAAAATAACAATGAATTTGAAGAAAGGATAGCATATTAGGGTTCTATATCATAGAAACACATAACATTTATGATGAATGGGAAGGTGGCAAAAAATTTCCAGACAAGAACACAAGGTGACAAAGTATGGTGTTCAAAGCATTTGTCTTTCAAAATAGATCATATGAAATATGAGGTCGAAATGGAAAGGATGTCACTTTTATTTTAGAGACAAGTTATTTTATGATGATAATATTTGAAAGTCATATTATGGCCATGATAATGAGGTATTGGTTGATTATGAGAGTAAATTCTAACAATGAAATGGTAATCATGGATAGGATAAACATGTAGTGTAGGAATAAATATGTTGGTATAATGGACAAAACTCAAATCAATATATGCTGTTGGAATTTGGAAGCATGAATATGGACAATTATAACCATAAAATCTTGGAAAATACTTCTAAAGTATTGGTAAAAGGGTAAATAAAAAGGTATTATAATTTATTTTAATTTTGATTATTAACAAAATTAAGTATTGAAAAATAATTCTTACAATACTTGATACCACCATAGAAGTAAGTGTTGGTGTTTTTAATCATGTTTCTTTAGATGGAGGATTTCATTTCATATGTTGGATCTTCACTTACATAGTTTGATTCTTCACTTGAATTATTTGCTAGGAGACTAACTTTTTCTTTGTTGACAGGTATGAATATAACTTCTTTCCTTTTGAAATGGATGGTGATGATAAAAACTTGCTCCTCTCTAAATAGACGACAAAACTTATACTTTTCTAGAGTAGATGATCAAATGAATGCCTTCTTTTTTATGATTTGGATCATAAATCTTATTTTAGAAAACTACCCCCTCTGTAATAGTAATGATAGTGTAGGTCAAGTATCTAATGTGATAGAGACTATTGTCTCAAGCACCGTAATGAAAAAGTGGATTGAAACAACCTCTACTTAGTTTTCTATAAGAACAGAGAATGTTACTATAAAAATATTCCTCTTTCTAAAACAATCTTCCATGTTTAACTATAGCCATTACCTACTTATTTGAAAAGTTTGAAAAGCTACAATATGTTTTTGATACCATTAAACCATATAGTCTTTACCATTAATTCAAATTGTGTACAAGTTAGTCCATGTGAATAAATTTCTTGTAGTCGAACATGGGAAAAATTTGTTTGGATTACCAACCATTAATGTATGTTTTTAAACAACATGAGACAAATCATCATTCATTACAATGATCATTAAGGTACTCTAGTACATCCTACTAGGAACGAATAAATGAGTTGAAGTCGAGTCACCTGCAAGATCTGAAAATAAGGGGACATTGATGTATTCCCACTATTATTAGTGAGAGAACCTCTAATTGATGAATACAATCCTCAAGATATTAAAAACAAATATCTAAACTTAATCCCAAATAATGTGTTGGATTTGATGGGACAAGGTTTCTAGAATACAGAGAACCAACTTCTTTGATTGACTTGGTGCCAAGAATTGTTGAAGAATGAAGTGGTGCTTCAACCTAGTGATTGTATGGAACCAAAGTTCAATGTAGACATGATTCTTTTGGTTAATTGTTCATTAGCGCCGATTTGTAAGCCCTCCTTTGGCATGCTATGCATATCTTCTATTATTTGTAGCTTAATATCTTGAATGTTCTTTTGTTTTCTGTTCATAAAATGATTTCCATGGCTCTTAGGTATCTTCTAGGTCTTATTGATGTTTCTCATGGAATTGTTTCTCTTATATCACTTCCTAGGATGTAGATATGTTCCTTATTGCTATCAATATTTTATCCTCCTGAGATGCAGATATGTTTCCAATTGTTGCTGGGATTTGAGAGATTGCTTGGAGTAACATCCTTGTTTACTCAACAGATTCTTGAATAGTCTTGAATTTTTCTTGTCAATTGATAATATATGTCTTGCAAATGGATGAGTACTTAGTTGGGGGGGAGTTCTTTCAACACCTTAAAAATAAGGAAAATAAATGAAATCAACACACCACTCAAAGAAAACTTAAACAATCTAAAATATAGTCATGTACTTGAAATCATCATGCTACTGAGACATTGTTGTCACCAAGCTGTCTTTTCATGAGTTTTTATCTCTTCCTAGATAAAAATCACTTACATAAAAAGGATACACGCTCATTTGTGTAAACGAAAACACACTTGCATGAAAGGAAACAATGAGGCTTCATAGAA
Source organism: Picea glauca (assembly GCA_000966675.3). Classification (NCBI taxonomy): domain Eukaryota; kingdom Viridiplantae; phylum Streptophyta; class Pinopsida; order Pinales; family Pinaceae; genus Picea; species Picea glauca. The sequence goes on from JZKD02S1630855.1 coordinate 41,305, forward strand.
ACTCACTAAAGTGAATGCATAGGTTCTTAACTCTCGTCTTAACACTTCTCCTCCCCCAAGTTCCAATTGTAACTAAATTACACACAAAACATGAAACTTATGAAAACAAGCTACATATGCCCCGATCCCTTTAGCATATCCCCAACAATGATGCCAAAATGTTGGGCACTTTTTTGCATATGTTTTGAACGTTAATTATCAATCTTGGAGCGTAATCTTGTGATATGCAAACATAGTCTGTGCAAGATCAAAACCTATTCTAAAACCCATACTAACTCGTGTGCTAATGAAATATGAGAAAAAAACAAGAACTAATGTTGTCAATATAAGTTTATCACAGTTTCACTAGTAGAAACACAGGTTGTAAGATTTCCGTGCCTCAACTAGTGATGGCTCTTGTAACAATACTTTGTTAACTTGTGAAAGTTAAAGATTGAAAAGAATACTTAACACGCATTCAAATGAAATATTTTGCATTAAAATTTAATTCTTCCAATCTAAAGTTATCATAGTCTCACTATTAGTAAAGCATGATGCAAGGTTATATTTACTCAATGAATGTAGGCTCTTGTAGTAGTACACATTTGACTTATGAAACTTATAAATTGTAAGAATTCTATTCAGTCATCTACTAATGAAATAAACTACAAACTGTAAATGAAAACTGAAATAAAATATGAATTTAAATCTAAAGAATAGAAAGTGAATCTATAAACAAAAGAGTGAGAAGATTTATCAAAATGGAAAGCCATAGAAAAGAAAAGGTATGCAAAAACATTTACAAGAGTGGCATGAACCAGATCAAGGGGGACCTTCAAGTTTTTCACATGCACAGTAAGAAAGTAACTAACTGGATAAAATTAGAGCTACTATATTGATAATAAAAACTATTACAATCTTCAATTCACATGTTCTGCCCATATTCCCCCCTTCCTCATGTCTTCACTTGTTTGTGTATTTATATGAAGCAAACATAAATCTAAAATGCTAAAAATACTCTATGAGCTAACCAAATGACTGATTTAACATTCATATCCACCATATCTGACCTTTTTGGTATCCAAAATCGTTCCAAATCGCAGATTGTTGAAACTAGTGGATTTGCTTGTTGTAACAACGTGGTTTTCCTCCTAAGTGGCAACATTGACCGACCATTTGTGTGAGGATTTTCGTCAATCCAAGGGGAATCCATCCATAGTATGAATACATAGATCTTGATCCATGTGCCCATTTTATTTGGATTTTTCTACAAATATATAGACAAACGAGCAATTGCCAGATCAAGTTACTTCATGTAAAAAATGGTAAAACAAATTTCCAGCACTTAAAAATTGCTAAATAATAAAAGCTAAAATAAAAAAATTTAAATACCTTTTTATGGTTTTATTTATCTTTGGTGGACAAAATATCAAAAAAAATGGAACAAAGGTGAGGGAAAATAGGTTAAATATGGTTGAAACGACATTTATTTAGGTGGATTTTTAGCAATAAAAATGAGGAATGACACTAAGGTTAAAATGGGTCATCTAGATTGAAATTGCAAGATGGTGAATTCTAGGATATACCTAAGTGTCAAAAGGTAAGTAATAATGCATTAGTTGTTACTTGTGGGGATTTATCCAAGGCCATTTTCATGTTGTACATATTGATATGACAATGGATCTTTTCATTGTATCTATTAATGTTATTAATTTAATGATATTATTACAATCATAAATACCATAGATAAATGATTTTGTAAAGTCCAAGGAAAGATTTCAATCATAATTGTGTTACAAAAATGACTAAAAATATTGCAAGCTTGATTTTGGAAATTTTGAATATGCTAGATTAGATTGACACAATTGGATATAACCATTTTAGGTTTTAAAAAGATTCTTTTATATACAATTTATTTCACTACAGACAAGTGCCAATATGAGTAAGATATATCTCCAAAGTCAGTTATATTAGATAGTGTTTGCAGCAAGGATGAGGTTTTGTCTTGCAAGAATGGGCATGTGCTACTTGTAACACTATTGGTATCTAAGTGTTGTGCTTTATTGCAATGTTTCCTCCATTTAGTATATATAATAGGGTTCATGACTAACTTGTCTAGTTTATCCACAAACTTAGAAGCATGCTAGGTAGTTTGGAAATAATGCTAGGTGAAACTTTGAGTATATGGAAACACCATTCTTTTCTAGCTATAAAACAAACTATTGAAAGAGTTGAATATTCAATTTCTCAATTTAATTTATTCTTGTTTAATTTTTGTTACAGGAAATGTGATCAACTTAGTTAATGCTTGGGTATCAACATATTATTTTTTACAATCATGGATATTATATTCAAATTTTTGTCTTTTACTATTGGTTTCATATAAATCTCAATGGAATTATAAACTATTTGTTCAGGTATACACTAATCCATCTTAGGAGGTTCCCCATTGTTACTCTTGTTAAACATGAAATAGGTGTTTCTTGGGGAACTTTGAAATAGATTCTTACAAAACTAGGCATTAACATGAAGAGTTTTCAAAATCATCAACAACTCATAGATGATAATGGAGGGGAATTTGAGGAAATAAAACGTGTAGTACCTAAAAATATGGAAAGAAATGAAAAATAAAATGATGTTATCATCACACACAACACTAATTTCAAATAGTAAGACCTAATTAATTATAAGAAGTTATTTGATGCTTTTACACATAACAATGATAACTATTATTCATCCAGGTCTTCAAAAGAGGGACTAGTGGAACAATATTTTTCAGTATCTCATGGGAAGTAACACAACCCATCCAATTCTCCAAACAAGGGGATGGTGGAAGATTCAACATCTATAAATTTACTAGAAGTTAACCCAAAGAGTTCCCAAGATCATAGAAAAACTCATAGATGATAATGGATGGGCATTTAATTTATTAAAATGTGTATAACATAAAAATATAGTAAGAAACACAAGAATAAATGGTATTATCATCACAATGACACTAGTTTTAAATAGGAGGCCCAAATTTGTTGTAAGAATTTGTATGAAATTTTTTCATATGATAGTGAGAACCAAGCTTCATCAGAGTCTTCAAAAGAAGGACCAGTAGAAGAATCTATTTTGGGATCTAGTAGTTAGAAACACGATTCATACAAGTCTTCAAAATAGATAATGGTGGAAAAATATATAGCTATAAATTTACTCACAAATCATCCTTAGTAGTATCTATACAAAACATACAAGTGAATGCACATAAATAAGGAGAATATTTTTTTTGTTCATATCCAAAAGGATTGTTAGGGGTATATCTACTTGATAGTTCTAAACAAACTTCATTAGAATCATTAAAGGAGATACCTATGGAAATGTTTACTATGGAAAAAAATTACTTATAATGCCATCTACAAAAGCAACTGGAGAATAGGTAGAAGAAAAAAGGATGTTAAAAATCATAGTCCTTTATTGGTCTATAAATTTCCTTGGATATTCCATTGGACATTTCATCAAAATAGATCTAATAAAATACTAAAATATTTACTGTGAAGGTTAATTTCCTTTAGATATTAGATTCTTTAATTACTGGGTTCTACTTAAAATGTATGCAATAGATGCAATGAAAAAAATAGATAATAGAAACAAAAATCTCACGCACCATCCACAAATGAACACAACTTATAACATGGGAAACCCAATACAAGAGAAAACCCAACTAGAAGGTGAGGTCGCTATGCTCTCTTTTCTTCAAATGAAAGTACAAAGAAAGAGGCACTCCTTATGGAGTTGTCTTTGACACTGTGGACTGTATGGATGCTATTGAATCTCTCCTCCTCTATTATTCTCTCAAAATACCACTCCTAGGTTCTCTTCTCAACTATGTAACAAATAAATGCGAAAGAATGGAACCCCTTCTCCTCCTAGTGGCTCATTATTTAACATTGCATGATAGCCATCTAGGGGTAGGGTTTTGACTTCCTTAACCCTCAATTGATAAAAGGTTTTGGACCTTCTAGAATATTCTTGAAATTCTATATGTGGATAACCCCATATGTTTGAGTAATGAGGTTTATATGGCATACACTCACACCATGGTGGTAAACATTGTAGGTCATCTTGTGGGAGGAATACATATTTCACACAAGATATGATTGACATGATTTTTGCACCATTGGAAAGGTATCGATGTGTAAAACAATTTCAAAGGGTCCTATATAAAGCTAGGAAATATTTGACCCCAAAAAATTCCATTTAATTCCTCAAAATGGATCTGGAAGGTTTCAAACCCCAATTTTCCAAATCGGGACTTGCCATTAAAATGAACCTACAATATGATTCCTCCAAATTTTTCCTCTCTAAAATAATCTAGATAGATGACAAATAATATAATTATCTAATATAGATCATACCTCCCCATTCAGGGAGGTTTTTGGTCCCCAAAAGCTTCATTGAATGAGGTGAGGAAATGTTTCCTCTAACGTCTCCTTACATTAACACTTTTCTTTACCTAGAAGTTGTTATTTCAAGCCAATCTAACAAAGGTCAAGTGTCCCTTGTCTTCTAGCTTTGGACTGCTTCTACAAATCTATGTTATTTTCCAACTCTAAGTGAGCATCTAGTGCTAATTCCTCTATAAAATGTATGACCTTCTCCTCCTCCTGATCCAACATGGAAGGACCATAGATTTTTAGATTCTCCACATTCATTACTGAGTGATTGTGCATGTATGGGGGTATATTGAGTATGTAGGCATTATCTCCCACCTTTTCGAATATCTTGAAAGGTTCATACTGCAGAGACTTGATCTTGTTAGCATGACCCTATACTCTTTCCTTGTTATTGGGTTTGTTGGAACATCAAAGTATACATCCTCTCATAACCATAATACATATTCTTTCATTTTGAGCCAACACACTAACTCTCTTCCCAACACCAAAATTTCCTACAACATTAGAGGTGTGAGACTCTTTGATATATTGTAGTAATTCTTCTTTAGGGACATGGAGCTTGTCGATATTGTAGAGTAACCCATTCTATAAATTATAGTCAACCTTTCCATCACCTTATTCTATATGAATTTGGCCCTATAACTATTGAAACACCTCCTTGAAGTCATCATCTTCTTCGTATTCCTCTCTATATGCATCATGGGTAAAAGGATCCATGTGCATCAGAGTTCCCAAAGATATAATATTGGATGTGGGAGGCCTTGAAATCATGTCTTACAACCTATTTGTGTTTCCCTTATTATACTTGATGAGTAGATGAAATTGTTGTAATCACCCCATCCACTTGTAATGTCTGGTTTGTTGTAGCTTATTCTAGGCCTGCAAATACTATAGCAGTTGATGATGTATGTGGATGATGGTCTCCTTTCCCATAAGATAGTGATTATAAATATTTATATCTTGTGTTGAGGAATAGGGTGGAACATGATAGGAAAACATAAAGCACATTATTGTAGATAATCAAAGAGGAAAACAAGATTCGATGATAAAGGGTGGTGTCTAAAGAAACCATTACAACACTTAAGCATAGTGCATTGTGATAAGAACATAACAATACATATTTGATATCTTGATCATCATGATCACTTGATCGATATGCTAATAATGACCCAAGGCATATGTTATTTATAGCCTCAATATCTAACCAACTTCCATAGAATCCGAAATATCTTGTCCACATGTAACCATCAATTGTTGGAGTTGACTCAAAATTTTCTTTGTCAAGTCAACTCGAAAAGGATGCTAGAATTGACTTTCTATGTGTCCAAATCATAGTTTATTTTTGGGCTTGTCAATCCACCACCTGACTATCTTTGACTATTTTTCAACTATCTGAATGAAAATCATGTTGACTACTCGACTGTCTCATGTAGTGTGTTGGTTGATCATTCAACCAACTATATACAGATGTAGGTTGATTGCTCAACTGAAAGAACCTAGGATATGTGTGATGAACCATCAATTCTTGATGTTCCAACACCCCCCCATCAACACATGTCTCTGGATATTCGGGAGGTGAAATTACGCCATTATGACCCCCCCCCCCCATAATTGCATTTTACTGGATCCCAAGCATCATGCAAATCTTGATAAATATGAATTTAGCTAAAGTTTTGGTGAAGATATCAGAAACTTGATCATCTGTTCTGCAATATTCAAGAGAGACAACATTCTCATGAACCAACTATCTCAAATAATGAGCATGGAGCTCAACATGCTTCATCTTACAGTGGGAAACAAGATTGTCAGCAACTTGTATAACACTCTGGTTATCACAATAGATTTATATTGAGGTATGAATAGGAAGTCCAATTTCTCCCAAAAGTTGGTGAATCTATATTTATTCAGTACTTTCTTGAACAACACCATGATATTTTTCTTCCATAGTCGACAAAGAGACAACATTATTTTTCTTGCACTACTACACCAATGGTACAATGCTATAACAAAACACATAGTTAGAAGTCTACTTATGATCATCACTGTCGGTAGCCCAGTCGAAGTCGATGAAGCCGACCAACGAATCTAAAATTCAACAATAATTGATACAAAAATGAGTGGTAGCCCTGAGATAAAGAATAATTTGTTTTACTGCTTTCCAGTGGATTTCTTTAGGGTCCTACATAAATCGAGAAACCACACTTAAAGTAAAGGAAATTTCAGGTTGACTATGAGTAAGATAAATAAGACTGTCAACTAGTTGTTGATAAAGAGTAGCATCGACTACAGGTGTTTGACAAGTTTTTGTAAGACTTAATCTAGATTGAAAAGGCATAGCACAATGTTTGCAATCAACCATATTAAAATGATTCAATAGATCCACCACATATTTATACTAAGAAATGAAAAAGTAATCACATAGTGGTAATACTTGAATGTTGAATTTTTGCAACTTCGGGCAATCATCCTCCATAAGAAAATACAAGAAACCATTACAGAAAACCCTAGAAGACAAATGAAGAAGTCGACCCCATTGAATTTTTGAGGAAAACAATTATTAAAAGAAAAATTACAAGTCGACCCTGACAGATTAATTAAAGTGTTGAAACTAGTATAAATAAGAGGCTAGGTGCCTCATTTGGAAAAAAAACACAACCTCTCTTCATAAGAAGTTCACCAGCCTTGAAGAAGGACACAATAGTTGCAACAATAGGTGCCAAAGTGATATTTTGGGGGTTATATATACTAGATAAGGTGCGCTCTATCCCTAATAGGTGCACCAACATTGGAGAAACTCTACTGTAGCGGTGCACAATCTTATTAGTAGTCATTTATCATCTTAGATTGGGATTTGTCTTATTGTAGCTGCAATTCTCTCCTATTGCAATAGATCCATCTATGTGTTGGGTTTAATGGTGATTTATTTTGTGAATTTGGATTGAATATGCTTCTAGAGAAAAGTTGGCTGGTTTTTTTTCTTCCATAAAAGGGTTTTCTCAAGATTAATATTATGTCTCTTGTGCATGGTGTTTGATCCTCTAATGTTTCCATTGTTTTGGTTTGTTTATAGTTCCAGTGTGTAATTATTTTATCATA
>JZKD02S1630855.1:51616-72474 GCA_000966675.3 Picea glauca
ATTAAATCCAAATGGAGAAAAGATATTCAAGAGAGACATTTGCTCCAGTCATTATGAATATCATTATTCTTTCTTCAGTGATAGATGGAGATCATATTAGATGAATGTGAATACTTTGTTCTTGTACATAGAACAAACTCGAGGCTTTGTGATACATGAGAAGGAGTCTCATGTTTGCATGTTGAAGTAAGCCTTGTAGACACATAGAGCATGGTACCCCATGATCGATGGATACTTGATAAGACTGGGGGTGATGCAGATCCAAACCTTTTCTACAAGGTTGTTGATGATTATTATTTGATCTATGTTGATGATCTATTCCTCATGAGAGAATAATAGGTCTTTGTCTAGTGTAAGAGGGAGTTGACCTAAAATTTTGAGATGAAGGATATTGGCCAGATGTACTATGGGATTGGAGGTGTTATAGAGATCAGATGAGATCTTCCTTAGTCAAGGGATATTGATGATGTTCAATATGATGGAATGCAAGTCCATGGAGACAAATTTGAAGAAGTTGAGTGATTCAGATTCAGATTTGGTGGATCCCATGATGTAAAATTAGTAGATTGGATCCTTGATGTACCTTGTTAATGCTAGGCCATATATTTTCTTTTCAGTGAGCACCTTGAGCCAGTATTTGGTTGAATCCAAGGCATTTCTAGTGGGTGGAAGCGAAGCATGGTACAATTGGATATTTGTTTTCTCAAGTAATGAAGTGAGGCTGTAGAGATATACATACTTCTGATTGAGTAGGGAGTGTAGTAGAAATATTGAGCACCTCAAGGTGATGCTTCATCTTGGAATCAATCACGATTTCAAGGATAAGCTGGAAGAAGGATTTTGTAGCACTTAGTACAATAGAGAAACAGTATGTCACAACCAATGTCACAAGTCATGGAGTGGTGAAAATTCAGAAGCTTATTGTAGGAATTCATCCAAGACATGGTACATAAGGGAGTAGTGAAGCTCCAGTACTTATCCACAGATGAGCAGATTGCAATATATCCTCCTAGAGTGTCCATGCTGACTTGAAAGACAAGGATGATACACAATATTATCCATGCCGATTTGTCTAGTGATGAGTGTTGACATTTCAACATTGGGTAGACATTCTCCCATATTGGTCATGCATGGGGATATGCTAGTGATGAAATGACCAAAGGGAGAATGATTCATTCATTCATGAAGCTCTTCAAGTCGTGAATGGCCCAGGTATGTTGATTTTATCCATGCAATAGCATTGGGAAAATTTTCTCCCATATTGGTCATTCACAAGGCTATGCTAGTGTTGATATGACCAAAGGAGAATGATTCATTCACTTATGGGAATTTTCTAGTAGTGAATATCCCATCGTGTCGGTAGAAATTTTCACAGATAGGTCATGCACGAGGCTACGATATTACTAATATGACCAAGGGTAAGTGATTCAGTCACTTACGGGGCTCTGCTAGTAGTGAATCACCCATAACATTGGGAAATGTTTTTCCTATATTGTTCATGCACAGGGCTATGCTAGTATTGATATGAACAAGGGTAAATGATTCATTCATTCACATGGGCCTTGCTAGTTGTGAATGGACTAGGAATAGTCTTTCTCCTATCGAGGAGTAGATGGAATCATGATTCCATCACATGCATATTCAGGGAAGGAATGAATGTGTATAGATGGCACATTGTTGGCACAGGGGCAAACCCAGGGTTCAATGCTCAAGAGAACACCAACAAAACCCTAACTACCGACCCTTTCGGAAACACCTTCAAAGTAGATGAAGTCTCACCCGAGGTAGAGGCAGGGGTGGTTGCAGGACTTAGATGTCTGCAACCTTAGCTGGGACACATATTTGTGATTATAACACCTTATCAAAGCACTTAGAAATTACAGTTCATCAATATTAATCCAGTATTTACTTCACAAAAAAAACCCTAAGTACAGAACATCGCAGTATTCAACCAGAACTAGTATGTTAAAGCACTAAGCACGTCCACATAGCTCAGATCTAGCATTCATCCATATTATTAAGAACATAGCATCAATAGATATATCTATCATTCATCTATATCAAAGCATATAAACAAGTAAACACATAAACACATCAATACATTGAACAAAGAAACCATAGCACAAGATATATGTGGTTCACCCCCGCCATGGGGCTATGTCCACCAACTCTTGTTCTCCTTATTATCTTCTCTCAAGCTTCTTATAGGCATAAAGCATTAGGACACTACTCCACATAGGACAAGAGATCTGCTCACACTTCGCCAGATCCTCCTTCCCCAAGTAGATATAGGCACAAAACCTTATAAAGTCTACACACAAAGCACTACAGATGACTTGCACTTACCTCTAAAAGTCTTGATCACATCTTCTTGCACATAGCTATTACTAGCACTTAGCCACCGGTCACTACTTACATCACCTAGCTTTCTATTTATACAATAAAAAATAGGCCTAAGCATGGGTAAACCCATGGGCCGACACCCCTATACCCGTTACATAACCCCAAAACCCAAAAATCCCTAAAAAGGGAATGAGATCCCATGATCTCTGCTTCATCTTGCACTCTGCCTTTGACAGCCTGTCGAAGTTCCAAAAATAGGTTGAGGGCCAATAGGCCCCCAACACTCACCTGTGACTCATCCTGGGTCACTCTGATATGGGTAATTCTGACTCAAAAGTCTCTCTCTTGGCTCGAGCTTCCTCAACTTGTTGTTGTACCATGGCCCCTTGTTCAATGAACTCTTGGATGATTTCTTCATTTATAGGTCCCTCTAGTCATTGTTCAGTTGTAGTGACAAATTTCTCCAGTTCTGCTCCTCGTCCTTCGATATTTGAGAATAGGTGGAAAGCCTCATATTGTATAGGTTGGAGCCTCTAAGTCACTTCCATGACTCTTCTCTGAATGGTGTGGACCTAATATTGAGAAATGCACTGCTCTTGGTATCACTTCATCCTTTCAACAACTGATAGGGGCTTCAAATGTGCCTATATTGTTTCTGCTTATTGCTTCACCTCCTGGAGTTGTGACTCCAGTGCCTTCAATTATGGATTCTCAGTGACTTGCTCATAAGTCTAGGCACTGCGATCACTTAGTTGCTTACATTCCATGGAAAGGGCCTTTATTCTCTCAACTGCACTTCGAGTAGTTGCTTCTCTTTGATCCCTCTTGATGTTCGACTCAGTCTTCTACCTTTGGCTCTAAACTTGTCACAGAGAAAAGTGCTTTGTTGAATACTTCTTTTACTTCAAGTTTCTTTGTGAGAAACTATTCTTTTTCTTGCTGAAACTGTGGTTTCTCCTCTTCAAACTTTGTCTAGAGAACAACCTTCTCCTTCTCTGCAACTTGACATTTTTCTACGAGTACTTCTTGCACTTACTTCAAGGCTTGGGTGGATTGTTCTATTTCTTCCTGTGCACGACGAAGGCAAGCTTCGGTCGCATCGGCTAGTTTGTGGAGTTGTGATGGCTCATCTCCCAAATCCGGTTCTTCCGATGGTAAGGGCTCAGTGGAAACTCCACGACTGGACTGAAGGGCCTGATGTACCCCTCAGAGTTTGACCTTGATTCTATCGTACATCTCCTCCTTCTTGGCTTCTTTTTTCTCCAAGATTTCCTACGAGGCATCATTTAAAACTGTGATGATGAAGTCAAAGTCATCAACAATGAGCACAGTCTACATATTAGTCAAGGTGGCTTTGGATTTCCTCCAGGAAGAGGGTTTCATGGGAGAAACCGTCCTCTTTTTCAAGGGATCAAACTCATCTCTAGGCAATGTTACTTTTCCTTGCTTCTACTCATCTTATTTTTCATTTATCTCTTCTACTTTGTCATCACCCCCTCAGCCAAGTGATACTGAAGCGGTTTTTTCTGATGCACTTCTTAAGTCTTGGACTTTTGCGGTCTTCTTCCTTCTGTTGGGTCCGGGTGTGTCAGGTTCTTTTTGAGTTGTCTCCCATTTTTCAAGCTCAGGGTCAGACATCTCTATAGGATCAGTGGGTATAAGAAGTTATGCTGACCAATCCTTAGTTATCTCCTCGATGTCCTCTTCTGTGAGCTTGTAGTATGACTGAAGCTAGTCCTTATGCTCATTTGCTCGCGCAATGATATAGATGAAGTTTCAATCGGAGAGAAACTTCATGAGGGGTTGGAACTGTAGTAGGGTTTTCAGAGTCATGCGATGTTATACTTCGATATCCCTCCTCAGCTGGAGATAATATGTATGAAAAACTTCATTTGATTGCCACTATTTTCCCATATCGCTCGAGTACTAGAGTGTGGTGAAATTCCCAGTGAGCGGCTCGAACGGCTCAATGTCCAGGAAGGTCACACCTTCTAACATCTCCCAAGCAATAAACATGATGAGGATCAGGAGCCAGCTAAAGTGGAACTCATAGCCCTGATCTTGAGCTTCGCGATAGTCTAATTCCAGTTGGTTGACTAGGTACTTTGCCCAATTCATTTGTAGGCCTTCTACACATTTCCCCACGAGGTCAATAACAAACCTTGTGACCTACATGAGTATGTTCTTCCTTAGTATATTTACTACATTTAATTGGCATTCTCAGTGCACTGCATCATTCAGGATGGAAGCTACCTTGTAGCATCACGTCCCCTTCTCAACATCATCGTAGGTATCCTTGATCTTCTGTGTTAATGCACGATCTGTGGCCTTCCATAAATAGAAGTCTTGTGGGTAAGGTCCTTGCATACTCAATCCAGGGATCCTATGGATCAACGTCGGATCGACTTTGATACGCAGGTCTAGCCATAAGTAGCTTCCATGGTAACATGAGAGTAGGATCTTAACACAAGCGTTGACCTCCCGGTGTCATCCAAAATGTGAGATCTTCATTACGTTCAAAAGGGTGGACTACGTGAGGTTCATCATCCATGACCGGGGGATTATTTTTGAGTTCTTCCCCTTCATCCTGGTCAAGTATTTATATGGAGTGAGCATACTATGGTTCTTGTGGTCTCCTAGATTGAAGTCACTGAACTTCAACATTGCAATCTTGTCCTGTTTCACTCTAATTGCGCATATCCCCTTCAGGAGCTACGCAATAACCATGGTGTAGTCAAAATCTCTTAGCACACTATCACAACTCACCGCACCGGACAGGAATGAGATGTATTCGGGTAAGATGGTTAGGATTAGCTTCGCATTGGATATTTCATCTCCGTGCTTGGTTCTCTTTTCTATGATGACTCGGGATGGCCTAGATCCACGAGTGGTTGATGGAGAGGATTGCACTCTTCTCATAGAGGATGCTTGAATAATTGCAGACATTACTTTCTCAGCCATGAGATCAATGAGAAATTCTTCGATGATTTTCTCTGTGGCATTGAGCTCATCTGACATACACGCTTAGATCAGATGGATGAATGAGCGCGAAAAACAATAGAACTGGTGTTGATCTTACTAATCACAACGTGGTAGCAATGAGTTCTCTCTGATACAATTCGAAAAAGTGTTCTTGGTGCAACAGTGCACAGAATAAGTAGACAACAATTTAACAAATCTTTCCAACAGACAAGAGACCTTCATTAATTCATTTATGTCCATTACAGCGCGGTCCCAACGGTGTCATGGCAAGATTTCTGTACATAACTGTTGTTCTACCCATTTGTGGCATCAGTCTAATGGTTATAATGATTTCAACGACTATATCGCTTCACCATGGAAAAGTTCCATGTGGCGTTGTTCTGCTATACCGATCAAGTTCCAGTTTTGTAAATTTTCCTTCTGCGAAGTTTCCTTTGGAATATTCTGTAATTTTTCGATCTTTTCTCTCTTCTTACTAAGCTTTCTATCCTTTTTCCCAGTGATCTTCGTCTCATTATCCCTCTTTCCATTCTGATTCTTATATCCTCTTGGCATAGTAACTTCGGGATTCTTTCCTAGGATTCAGGGGCAATACTTCTTCTCTATCTAGGGTAGGTGTCTCAATCTCTTGTCATTCTTCTTGTGTTATTCTAACTTCAACATCCACGGTTCTAAGTAGCTTCGATATTTTCTCCTGTTCTTCAATCAAGTGTGTGATCCTCCTAGTCATGAAATCTTTCGATTCTTTCTTATGCTACTCTAAGACTTCTTCTTCTTTCCTTCTGGCCTGATCCTTTTTGATCCAAGGTTTTCCTAGTAACATAGCAAATGGGGCGTTGTTCTCAATAAATTTAACAACCTCAAAATCTTCTTCTATCGAAGTTCCATGAGCATTCATAGATATCTGGGTAAGTATTCCACATAGGGTTATCAGTATTCCTCTAAATAATCCTATTCCTCCTAATGAAGGAATCATAGCAGGCTTTCCTAAAATTTTCCAAGTTCTTTTTGTCATGATATTCACCTGTGTTTCCTCATCCAGAATATAGTCAATGTCGAAATATTCTATTCTTACTTCTCTTTTCTCTTTCTCTTTTAAGATCTCTGATAGATTAGTATATCTATGGTCATTCAAGTTTTCTTTCATATGTAATAGTATAGTCTCTGATTCCTTCTTGGGTTCTTCCATGGTCTTAGTTTCTTGAACTTTCTCAGGGTCTACTTGTTCCATATTCATTCTTTCAATCTTAGCAATCATTCTAGGGCAATCCAAAACTTCGTGATCCATAGATTTACAACAAAGAAAACTAGGTCTTCTACCAGGGCATTCCTTAGCAATGTGTCTCGCTCTTATGCAACTGTAACAAAGAGTTAATCCTCTCTTTCTCTTAAATTATCCCCATCTTTTTCTGTATTGCGCACTAGGATCATGGTAGCTAACCTACAAAAAATTATTTCCAAGGTTTTGCATCCATTTATTAGTCCAAACATTCTTTCTATGCATAGGAATAACATATATTTCACTATTCTTATCAGATCTACTTATATCAAATCTTCTTTCTTCTGTTTGTGCCCTAGTTTTTAGTCTAAGACAAAATTTATCAAACATACCTAGATCCATATTCTTGAAACAAAAATTTCCACTTATCTTACTTTCAACAGAGCACAAAGCTTCTAGATCTAAAAAATTTCACTATTCTTACCTCTATTAGAGCACAAAGCATTCAAATCTTACCTCTTTTCTTCAAATATACCTCCTTCCTTAGCATAGAGCTTTGCAATTCAAGAAAAATATCTACGCACATAGATTTATTTATTTTCCTCAATTCGTAGCAATCACAGTTTCAGGTTAGATATTTTCACAAAGCTTCTTCTTCCTCAGTTCCCATCAATCATAGTTTCAGGCCAGATCTTTGCACAAAGATTCTTTTTTCTCAATTCCCAGCAATCACAGTTTTAGGTCCTAGAAACAGAACCATTTGTTGGCACAAGGGCAGACCCAGGGTTCAACGCTCAAGAGTGCACCAACAAAACCCTAACTGTCGGCCCTTTCGGCAACACCTGCGAAGTAGATGAAGTCTCACCCGAGGTAGAGGCAAGGGTGGTTGAAATAATAAGATGTCTACAATATTAGCTGGGACACAGATCTGTGATTATAACACCTTATCAAAGCACTTAGCAATTACAGTTCATCATTATTAATCAGGTATTTACTTCGCAGACAAAACCCTAAGTACAGATCATCGCAGTATTCAACCATATCTAGTATGTTCAAGAACTAAGCACATCTACATAGGTCAAATCTAGCATTCATCCATATTATTAATCACGTAGCATCAAAATATATATCTGTCATTCATCTATATCAAAGAATCTAAACAAGTAAACACATAAACACATCAATACATTGCACAAAGCAACCATAACACAAGATCTACGTGGTTCAACCCCACCCTGGGGCTACGTCCACCAACTCTTATTCTCTTTATTATCTTTTGCCAAGCTTCTTACAGGCACAAAGCATCAGGACACTACTCCGCATAGGACAAGAGATCTATGCGCACTTCTCTAGATCCTCCTTCCCCAAGTAGATCTAGGCACATAGCCTTACATAGTCCATGCACAAAGCACTACAGATGACTTGCACTTAGCTCTACAAGTCTTGATCACGTTTTCTTGCACATAGCTAGTCCTAGAACTCAACCATTGGTCACTACTTACATCGCCTAGATTTCTATTTATACATTACAAAATAGTCCTAATCATGGGTGAACCCATGGGACGACATCCCCATACCTATTACATAACACAAAAACCCAAAAATCCCTAAAAAGGGGTCTAGATCCCTCGATCTCTGCTTCGTCTTGTGCTCTTCCTTCGACAGCCTATCGCAGTCCCAAAAATAGGTCAAACATGAACAAGGATCTTCAAAACTTGGTCAAGGGCCAACACACATCAATATGGTTCATAAAGAAAATTTTCTATGACAAAAGAAATCCAAGTATGAAGAATGTATCCCTCGTTGAGAGGGATTGTTGAATTTTAACAACTTCAAGCGATCATTATCCATAAGAAAATACAAGAAACCATTACAGAAAACCCTAGAAGACAAATGAAGAAGTTGGCCCCAATGAATTATTGAAGAAAACAATTATTAAAATAAAAATTACAAGTCGGCCCTGGAAGATTAATTAAAGTTTTGGAACTAGTATAAATAAGAGGTTAAGTGCCTCATTTGGAAAAAAAACTCAACTTCTCTTCATAAGAATTTTTCCAGACTTGAAGAAGGACACACCAGTTACAAAAATAGGTGCCAAGGTGATATTTTGGGGATTCTATCAACTAGAGAAGGTGCACTCTATCCCTATTAGGTATGCTAGCATTGGAGAAATTCTACTATAGTGGTGCGTGGTCCTATTAGTAGAATTTTATCATATTGGATTTGGATTTGTCTTACTGGAGATGCATTTCTCTCCTATTGCAGAAAATTCATCTATGTGTTGGGTTTAATGGTGATGTATTTTGTGAATTTGGATTGAACATTATTCTAGAGAAACATTGGTTGGGTTTTTTGTCGTAAAAGGGTTTTCACAGGATAAATCTTGTGTCTCTTTTGCATGGTGTTTGATCCTTTAATGTTTCCACTGTTTTGGTTCATTGATAGTTCCAGTGTGTAATTATTTTATGGTAACAATAATTTGTGGAAAATCATAAGCAAATAAGTATCAGATCTGGAATGTACAAAGATCTGTCATGTTAAAGGAGTCAACAAGTTGTTTCTTCAAGCTAAGGATGAGAAAATTGTTATTTTCATTAATGAATAAATCATCTACATATACAAAAACAATCAAGGTTTCTCCATTGGTATGGAGTACATACATATTGTGACCAATTTCACAGTTTTTGAAACAAAGTCGAAGAAAGTAAATGTCAATCTTAGCATACCAAGCTCAAGGAGCCTGCTTCAAACCTTAGAGAGACTTCTTGAGTTAAGAAAATAAGTTAGAATCTATCACAAATCCAGGTGGCTATTCCATGAAAAATTATTCAAACACGTCTCCATGAAGAAAGGTGCTATTCACATCCATTTGATGGATTTTCCATCCAAAATGAGTAGCAAGGGAAAGAATCAATCGAACAAAGTTCATATTTGTCACAAGAAAAAAGGTCTGAGTGTAGTCGATGCTTTATTGTTAAGAGAATCCATTTTCAAATAGGCGTACTTTATGTTTCTCAACAACACCTTCAGAGGTAAATTTGGTCTTGTAGACCCATCGATATTTCACAATTTTCTTTCCTTGTGATTGGGGAACTAAGTCCCTAGTGTGATTCTTCGATGAAGAATCAATTTTTTTCTGCATATCCTACTCCCATTAAGGTCACCCTTCAACATTTGAGTGGGAAACAAGATCAAAAGTTTCAAGTACATGAGTCATTAGGGAAACATTGGCATGTTACTTTTGACTTTGAGATTTTTGTTTGGAGGATGCATCGCTAACATCAACTCCAACAACTTCAGTTGTCTTGGAAGCCCATTTGGGTAGACAAGAAACATGTGAACTATGTTTGAGTAGAGTAGGTTGATCAGAAGTTTAAGGGTCTTCATTTAGAAGACCAGGTGAAACAAAGGATGATGGAATAGTCGACTCAGAGGTTCACAATCTAGTTGATACAAAAAAAAATTTAGGCTATCCAGTTGAAGGACTGAAGTATGGAACAAGATAACCAATTGTTATAGTCCAAAAAATCCCTACCTATGCATACATGGCATTGTCCTTTCCACTTACACAATTTTCCAAATTACTGTTGAGGCTCCTTCTTTAAAAAAAACAATTTGGAACATGTATGTGCCCTACTTAAGTATATCTCACATACACATGTGAGATGCATACTAGTTATCATGCATATATACAAGAGTTTCATGCTAGACAACCAACGTTTACCTCCAAAATTTGCAAAAAATATATAATTACAAGGAACACAGTGGAGTTTACAGGCTATCGATGGTTTCCCAACTATTTTAACCATTGTATCCCATCCCTAAATCGAATAACCATCTTTTATCATATAAAAAGAGGTCATGGGATATCATTTACAACAAAAAGAAAGAGAACAAGTAAACTCTACCAAAATCCCTTCCCCTTCTCAACCCAAGTTTTGCAGCCCTTTCTGATATTTGGCCTCAACATTCCCCTCCAGCCCTTTCTCCTTATACAAACCTTTCCCTTTTCCCAATAGATCAGTTGGTTGTGAGAGGCAAGCATGGGAATTATGCACTTGGAGAAACAATGGAGGAACCCAAAGCTGGTTCAAGGAGTGTTCACTGAAGAAGGTTGTAATCTTTATGATCTTTGTATTGAATAAAGAGTTCTTTCATGTCCCAATAAATTATGTCTTTATGCATCTATGTCTATGTATGAATATTGAAATTGATGAGTAGATATTTTATACTTTGTAGCATTGTTTTCCTAAGTTTTTGCAGTTCATATTTGGGAGGAGACCCGCAATCAAGGAAGCTACAAAGGCGAAAGAGGTATCACCAGCCACAAGGACCAAAGGTACACCTACGAACCTTCTTTCCTCTCTCTTTTCATTTCATTTAGATATTTTTTGGGTATCTTAGGAATAGAATTGTATTATAAGAGAAGTAAGTGCTCTTCTTGTACCTCGACCTAGTATAGGGGGATTTTCCCCGCTAGTAGAATTGGTGACTTCGTTGGGGAATATCTTCAGGGTATTAGTGGGAGATCTTGGTTAGATTTGATTTTTGGTTTCTTTCTAAGTTTTATACATTTTCTGAGTCAGGTTGGGTCCATGGTCACCTTCAAGGTTCCCACCAACTTCCCTTTCCCAAGTTGTCTGTCCAAACGTTTTATTTTTTGAAAATTTACAGAGGTGTACATACACTGTTCTCTATACAACATGCATACATATGTGATGTTAATTATATACAACACACGTACATATACAATCTATCCATGCACATGACCGTCTCTATGGTTTTGGAGAATTTTTCAAATAAGTTTTCTTTTCTTTCTGGAAACTTGCGGTTCCCAGGTCTTCCTGAGTTCCAGAAGCTTCTATTTTTTGGGGTTTAGATAGTTTGCAGACTCAAATTGTTTGTGAAATAAAAGAAGAAATCCTCTTGTCTCTAGGTGTTTTCAAGCATTTTTGGCTAATTTGTATCTTGAATTTTAAGAAAAATGAGTTGCATTTAAAAAAAAAAAATCCCCCTCATGGCCGGGAGGGGCCATGAATCATGTATTATGCAGTTTCTTTTAGCATCTTTTGTTAGTTTTGCTTTGATCAGGAGAAAACAAAAACTAGTTTTTTTATGCTAGTTAGGTTCCTTTCTTTCTTTGCATTTGCTTTTCATTTTTATTTGAAAAAGTTGCATGGTTATTTTCATTGTTTCATGCTAAAGATGCATTGTGCATTTTGCATGGAAAGGAGAAAAAATGCATCTTTATGTTTGAAGGATTTTTCATGCATTTTCTTTCTTGAAACTCTTTTTAATTTGTAGAATTAGTGTAAAGTCATCTTTTCTAGTGTTCTAATTAGTTTCTTTTTCACAAGAGTCTCAAACAACATAAGTTTCACTTCCATTCCTTGAGTAAGAAAAGACCTTAAAACGAACACGCTAATCTAAAATATATTAGTAACACTTTTTCTAGGGTTCACCAATAGCTTAGGATAGGGCCTTGGATTAGGTGTGGAGAGGTAAATTCTCCAAGGCCAACCAAAACTTAACTTAGGTGTCTGTGCTAGGGTGTGAAAAATTCATATTGTAATTACTTGATCTAGGAAGCTCCTTTAACATAGGATTCAAACACAAGGTTGTGTGGAGGATGGTGATGGAGATATCCACTATTAATCCCAACAAAGCATTTGGGAGTTTGTAATGGGGGTGAATCATGTAGCATTACTAGCTTGACTTGTGTCAGACCTCTAAGACACTTGGATCCGTCCAAGGTACTCTAAGAGTGATTATGGCCCTATTTCATTTCAAGCCTCAGAAGGGTATTTGGGCTTAGTTATCATGCCCATACACTCGTTTGGATGTCGAATGTACTCCCTTGGTTGTTGATTACAAGTTGGTGGCCTAGTTTCCATTATATAGGTTGACACACAAGTGACTGCGAGGGGTGTATCATGGTACCTGAGGCAGACCCTGTATTATCTGGTTGACACCCATAGGGACCGTTGGTTGGAGATCTGGGTAACTTCTTCTCCTGGCCAATTGTTTTCCTTTGTGAATTCTTTGGTCGATCAAGATTTCATCTCCCTGGGTTGGAAGAATTCAAAAGGGTCATTTGTTTGGATTTTATCTTTTTTGGAGTTTCTTCTTAGTGGTGTGCTCTGTGTTCCCTATTTTTCCATAGAAATTTAGTCATTCATTTCTTTGGGTCTCTGACCTAAGGTGGTAGACCTCCAACTCCATTGGTCGTGAGGTATTTTCAGTCTTTCTCTTAGAAACATGTAGCCGCCTCTTTATAGGCATTGTCTTTTATACCATTGGTTCACAAGAGCCAGTGTGTGAGACTTTTACGGACTTGAACGATCCTGCACTGGAAGAACATGTGCATAAGATATTCATGGCTCAATTTCTTGATGATACTAATAAAGGAACCCTTTCACAAGGGGATTCTTGTGATTTTCTTTTCTTTCAAAATGTTGGTCCCTTTGATGGCCACTTTGTACATTCCTAAGTTGAATGTGGGATTACCGATTTGGTTGGGTGCCATTCCAAATGTCCCTAATGATATTGATGCTTCTCAGTTAATAACCTTATGTCATGGGCATCATGTTAATGTTCCTTCATCAACAAAGTCTTCTCCTCCTCCTTCTACCTTCTCTGGTGAAAGTATAGCTACTTGAAACTGAAAGTCTAAACAAAATAGAAAGAGGAAGAATGTGAAGAAGAAATCACCAACCTCTATTGGATATAGGTCGTCAACCTCTGAAAGTCATGTTGAATACCAACACCCATTCTTTGCAAGTCATGCTGGGGGCAAGCACCCAACCTCTGCAAGTCATGCTGGGGGAAAAAGTCCAGTCATTGATAGTCATACTGGTGATAGGTATGCAGCTTCTGCGAGTCATGTTATCAACCCATCACCAACCTCTACAAGTCATGTTGGAGATGTGAAACCAACCAATGCAAGTTATGCTGGGGGAACAAGTATCATTAATTTGAGTCATATGAGTGATATGTCAACATCCTCTACGAGGCATGTTGAGGACAAGAAACCAATGACTTCTAGTCATGATAGGGGCATTGAGTCTGTAGAAAAACCTAGATGGATAGGACGTAAGCCTAATTTCCCTTGTAATATTTGCAAGGGAGATCACCTTACTCATTTATTCCCTGACCTTATAGAGGCACAAAGATTGTGGTCCCTATCTGCAAGCTCTTCTAATTCTGAGTCTTCTGAGGTTTCCTCACAATATTTTCATTCTTTGGTTGATGCAGTGG
Organism: Picea glauca; assembly: GCA_000966675.3. Taxonomy (NCBI): domain Eukaryota; kingdom Viridiplantae; phylum Streptophyta; class Pinopsida; order Pinales; family Pinaceae; genus Picea; species Picea glauca. The sequence continues at coordinate 65,418 of JZKD02S1630855.1, forward strand.
CCTTGTCGATGAAATCTTGAACTGATCCCACCCCCATTTTGGTGGGTGATGCACCTTCAGACCATTTTCTCTTGCAGACTATTCATCCAGTGTTTGAGGAAGTGGTCATGCCAATCCAATATTCAGATGATCCCACACTTCTCTTGGAGGGTGTCGAGTCTACCAAAGTGGCCACACCGATGAAATATTCAGCTGATCCCACTCTTCTCTTGGAGAGTGTTAAGTCTACCAAAGTGTTCATGTCGATGCAACATTTGTTTGATCCCACTCTTATGATGGGGAGTGATGTGTCTACTAACTATGTTTTTAGCATTTCCAATTACTTTCAAAACAAGGGGGAATTATGCTCACTTCAAGCACACACCCTATAAGTCCTAGGATGATTTCATTTGATTGGAATGAACTTGATGAACCTCATATTACTTATTATGCACCCTTTCAAATAAGGGTTGAATTTTATTCAAAAAACATTTACCGATGTATTGTAGACGAAGGAGCCTCCGCAAGTATTTTATCCTCCTCGGATTGGCAAGCTTTGGGTTCTCTCAAGCTTGTTTTTGCATCGCATGAGTTGTTGGATTTTGAAAGATCTATTAGTGAATATTTGGAGGTTCTTCCTCAGTTACCTATCATGTTAGGTGGGAATATTGTCCTTGTCAATGTTATAGTGGTACAAGGACCATTAGATTTCAATATTCTTCTCGGGCATAATTATGTATATGCTATGAATGTTGTGGTGTCTACGCTCTTCTGGGTGATGTATTTCCATCACAATGGAAGAATTGTCACAATAAACTAGGTGGTGTATGATAATCACCATCCTAATTTGACATTAGTTCAGGATGCCCCTTTATATGTTCCTGCTATTCATGTAGACACTACCTCACGACAAGTAAATTATGTGGTGTCTTATCCTCGGTGTTCAATTTCTCTTTAGAAAGAACTTGTTCACTCATGTTTTCCTTTTCGAGACTTGGTCTCAACAATTGATCCATTGGTTTATCCAATGGGGGAATGGGATCCCTTGCTTCCCTCTCTTGGTATGAATTTTCTTGAGTCTCATTTTGAGTCTGATATCGTTGTTTGTAGATCCTCAAGCCCTCGTGCTTGTGATTCTTCACTGATAGAATATGCCAACCCTGAGTAGAACCTCCATCATCACAATGGAAGATGGTCAAATTTTTTTTCCCTTTGGGACTATCGACCCTCCTCATTTTCCTGACTACAATTTCTATATCGTGGGAATACTTACACCATGATTTGTGTTTTCTTCCATTTTGGGAGAATTTCTAGGTTGACTATCGAAGTGAATCTTGGTCAGATCCTAGCAGGGGGGTCTACTAGAAATAATACCATGAATGATACATAAGATCATGTGGTATGATGAAGACCCCCTCCCTCAACCAGGCTCCGCTCGACCAATTGGTATAGGATCATTCAAATCGGGAGTTGAATTAGCTCTCGGGCTCTTGTTGAACCCCCTATTAATGTTCACATGTCCTCAAACTTCCTGTGCAGGTATAAACACTAAAACCACATGCTCTTAGAAATTCCCTCCTCCTTTGAAAATATTTTGGTCCCTTATCCCTCTTCCTCAGACCAACTCCTCATATGACCAAGCACCGTGACCAGGTGCTTCGCTGATTTCTCCAAGCCCCTTTCCTTTTAAAATTTGAAACTGACCCTAGCCCCTTTTCCTCCTGAGGAGATAGAATGTGACCAAGGGATATTCCCAAGTGCTAATCCAAAAGTCACTAATTTAGGCTTCTCCCTTCGATGATCTAACTTTCCCCTAAACTCCACTGACGCAAGGTTTGTAAACTGCCAAAAAAATGGGCAATAAGATCAACGATCCTTAACAGACACCAAGATCGACGAATATAACTGGGATATTTTGGGCTTAGATGATTTCCTTTGATCGTTCCAATACACAATCCTTGTAAAGTGTCAAATTTGAATAACAAATCGGATGACCCTTAAGCTTTGACAACTGGACGAATCAGAGTACTTTTTCGGTCTTTGACAGATTTTAATTGCACCCAACATTCATACAACACCTACGAACTACTGATTTCCAAAAATGAATTTATGCCAAGCCTCAAATAAACGGTCCTTAAACACCAATGGATGGATGGTTTAGATCTATTATCATCAGGCTTCGACAATTTTTTTCTACACTGACACATGCACAAATCCTTCAAAGTGTCGGGTGTCAAAAAGGAGCAAATATGATGGCTCCTATTCCTCCACATGTCCCCTCCTAGATTGACGATTAGGATGCCTTTGAAAATTTTATCCCTGCCTACACGATGACACAGATTCAAGCAAGTGCCAAGTCCCCAAAATATGGGATCTTGCGCCACACATCCTCTCCAATGGACAGTTGGGATTGAATCAAAAATTCTGGCCTTTGTGAGTATTCAACAACACTACACTCTATTTTCTTCAGAGTTCCAGACCTCTGGACCTCCAGATATACTACCACGTGTCCTTCTTTTGCTAAACTATCCAAATCTACTCCAGACTTTGGCAGTCTGGAGAGATTGACCTCCTCTTCCTTCTATTCTTCCAAAGTATTGATCCTCTTGACCTCCTAATATGGTGATGCATTTCCTCTCCGATGGACGACCTAGATGACTTCGGGACTCCAAGCTTCAGGATTTCTACCTTCTCCATCCTTTTGTTCTTCCAAACATCCAAACTAATGGAGGGTCTAATCATCTGCCACGTGTCCACTAATTTGGATGACCCAGATGAACTCTGGCCTTCGGGACTCCTGGTATTTTCGTCCCAATGAAACTTAAGTCCTCTTAAACCTAAACTAACGGATCCCAGATCCACGATCCACATGTCCTTTCTAATGGACGACCGAGATTCACTCTGGCTCTCGGCTCTCCAAGAGTTATTGACTCACCTCAACCTGTTTCCTCTGGATTAATGGACCTCTGGACTCCTAGATCTACTAAGACTTGTCCCTCTCAGATGGAAAGTTCATATGGACTATGGCTCTTCGGAGATTGGGATTCCCGTTAACACATTTTCACACATCTTTCAGAGTACTCTCTCACTGGACTTCCAGATCTAAAGACATGTGTCCCTGCAAACGAGCAGTCCCAATTTATTTTGGACTTTGGGAGACTTGTCTCCTTTATTATAGAATATAGAAAACCCTCAGACTTGTGAAGTATGAACAATAATGAGGGTTAAAGACCATGCAACTTACCTAGATCCGACAACTATCGATCCACTTGCTCAAATCCTACAACTGGGATCTGTTCTACTCTTGTGTGGTCCTCCTAAAGTTTGGAATCGGATATAATGATCCATATCTACTCTCCTACCAATATCAATGATTGTTGTAGATTCTCCTCCCAATGAAGGATTCTTTGATAATTTTCAAAGGCTTCGAGCCTTTAAATCTTCTCCTGTACAAGATAACTCCTTGTCTTGCGTTGCACCTCCTGATTTTGAAATTCTTTTAAAATTCAAAATGGCTCAACCCTTTAAACATTTCCTTCCTGTAGGGCTGTCAAATTGGCCCTTGCTCGCATTCCTAGAAAGCGCTACTAATCCTAAGTTTTGAGCTTGAAGTAGGCTCACTTATTCTCACTTCGCACTGCTTCCACAAATCTGAACCTAAAAAGGTTCTCAACCTCTGCACTCCCTTCAGATTCCTTGTACAAAATGACACTATCTCTCCTGAGCTTATACTTTCCCAAACTTCTAAGGGTCTTGGCCCTTTGTTCCTTCAAAGGAGTTATTTTTCCCTTCTAGGACTCTTCTCTCATCCTCATGAGCTTATGGAATTTAAAATGGTCCTCAGTGCACTCCTGGAATTGGCTTCTCTTCGAGTCTTGGGCTCCAAAGACCACAACTATGAAATTCTTACGCTTGTCTCACCTGAGACTTCTCAACACCTATCTAATTTTTGACCCAATGCATTCCTTACACAGATCTTCTCCTGAGTCCTGAATTATTCAGGTTCATTGGTTCACTCCTTGCACTCTTTACAGAACTTTCCTCCAAAATATTCAGTAACTATGGTCCTCCTTCTCCTTCAACTAGCTATCAGAGTTTTCAGTAACTCTGATGTTTCTTATGATCTTTAGAATGGTTCTAGTGTGCCCACCTGGAACTCTCTTCTCCAAACTCACAACAGAGTTCAAGTGCACTCCTTGCACTGGCTTCACAAAATTTTCAATACTATAGCATGCACTCCTTGAACAAGCCTAAGATCCCAAAACTACTCAGAATCCACAAATATAGAGAAGTCTATCTAATTCCTATAAAGGGAACATAAATGCATACTTCTACAACATACATGAATGAAACACGGAAAAACATTTAGAAAATAACCATTCATCACACATAAGAATACACAGACACCTCATATGTAGAAAAAACTACTTTTTAATTACATCTAAATGTATATGTATAAATATTTACAAAGGGTGGACTACAACATAGTCTCATACCTTATCCTCTCCTTTCTTGAGCTCTTTAATTCTCTCTCTCTCTCTCTCATTCTTCCTATTGAATTTTGATACAAGATAATTTTAAAAAAGAGGGGCTCCTCAAGCCTTCCCTCTAGTTACCTACTTGCATTGAATTGTATTCAATTACAATAAATGGACAACTAGTCTAAGATAGGACTAAACCTATCTACTTGTTAGCTATTAAAGGTGACTCCACATGCAACCTGTAAAAAGGAACATGGCTCAGCTTCTTTGAGCCTTAAAACATTTAATTTCATTTAATTACATCAAAATTTTAAATTTGGGTTCAAAATGAGAGGGTTGACGCCTCTCTTTCCTTGGAACCCATTCCTCCTTGTGTGCTAATGCACTACCTTGCTAGCGTTGATTCCATGGAGATATGCTCCTACATGATACACCTACACTGATAAAAACATGAGATCCTACTCATGGGTCCCCTACTACTGAGGTTGAGATCCTCTAGAATCACAAATCCAAATTTGGAGCTATCCATCTGCTCCCCTACTTTGTTGTTGTCTTGTTGTTGCAAGATCTCCTCTGATAAGCTTCTCCCTACTTCTGATTGTCTCCTTTGATGACTTCAACATAAACCTTCTTATTTCCTCTATTAATCTATTGAGTTGGTCCACTGGTTGGCTCCTCCTTTTATGTAGTCTTCTCTGTTGCATATCCTCTTCATCAGTTTCCATCTTGACCTGTTGGATAAGATGACTCTACAATATTACCCTTTCCTCTAGGTATTCCACTCATTTACACAAATCAATGGGTAGATCAATATGATCTCCCATGCTGTCTCTACCTCTTATGGCACTGGCTCACCACTCCACTGCAGATTCCACTTCTACAACAATTTCACTAAGTTTCTACTCAACTATCTCCCCTAACAGTTCTCATTCTATTAGATCCTCTGCCTCTTATTGTATTATTACAAGTCCATCTTCATCTAGGTGCTCCTCATGCTAGAATTATTCTCCACTCTTCACAAATGCATCCCTTTGGAAATCTTCTTCTGTGCCTGGATTTCTCAGCCAATCCTCCAACATCTTCAACTCTTGCTCCCACTGAGTGAGCATTGTACCTGAATGCTCCTCTTATTCTTTCATCTCCTGGGAATATGTCAATGTATTATCCTTCTTCTCCTTGATAGTCTCTGCTGGTTGTATCTCCTTTGCTGCACCTTAAACATGTCCATTGGCCTCTACTGGGATGCTTGGTAGGAATATGTTGATTCCTCCAATGATCATAATGTGCCTCTGATCCTCCTCTTCTGTCAGCACTGCTTGTTGATCTGAACTCTCCTCTGAGTTATTTAGACTTTTAGATAGTCTCAACTCATCCTCATTTCCCACCTAGAAATATGAGGTTTCACTCCTGCCCTCCTAGAAGTCTATGAGATCTTTGAATGGTCTCATCTCATTTCCCTCCTTGCAATCTACATTACCATCTCTGCCTATCTGGAAGTCTATGATATTTTCAACTGATCTCTTCTTATTTCCCACCTTCCAACCTGAAACTTCATCTTTGACCTCCTGGAAGTCTATGAGATCTTCAACTGATCTCATATTATTTCCCTCCTAGAAATTTGAACCTTCATCACTGAGGTTCCTTATAACCTCTGGTTCACAAATGTAAACCATCTCCTCCTCTGTGGCACTAAGGTTTTTAACATGCCTCAACCATCTCCTCCAATTCCACCTCTGTCTTATGGAAATCAGTTGTTGGATAGGCCAATTTAATTTTATCTTGAAGGAACTTCACACCTCTATCTTCCTTGTTCTTTCTAATGCATCTTCAACATTATCTTTTTGAGATCTTCTCTCATCTCCTCGAGCTCTATGTCATTTTGCTCTTTGCTCATCTGCTGGCAACCTCCTTGAGCCTTCTGCTTATGCCCTTAAGTAGCCATCTTTCACCTATGATTTCAAGAATGAAATTGGTTCTTCTGGCTCAGCCCACCTGGCTGTCTACTTTGCTTGCTCTGCAACTAAGAGCACTACTGGCTTTCTCCTACAATCCTTCTAGCTATCTCCTATCTACTGCACACCTTGCAACAATCCTCACAAAGCATCAATACTTTGTCTTCTCCTCCTTTGCATGTTGTCTATAAACAAAAATTGGCTCTAATAATAGTTGATGCAGACTCCCTCCCTCAACTGAGGTCTACTCGACCTCTTGTTCTAGGATCATTCAAATCAGGGGTTGGATTAACTCTAGGGCTCTTGTTGAACCCCCTGTTAATGTTCACGAGTCCTCAAACTTCCTGTGCAGGTATAAACACTAAACCTGCGAGCTCTTACTAAATCCTTTCTCCTTTGAAACAAGTTCGAGCCCTTATCCCTCTTCCTCAGACCAACTCCTCATTTGACTAAGCACTATGACCAGACACTGGTCAATAACGCTCTATTTTGGCTCTTTGTCGATCTCTCCAAGGCCCTTTCCTTCTAAAATTTGAAATTGGCCTTATCCCCTTTTCCTCCGACAGAAATAACATGTGACCGAGAGATGTTACCAAGCGCTAAGCTAAAAGGTGCTAATTCAGACTTCACAATTCGATGATCTAC
>JZKD02S1630855.1:90609-100798 GCA_000966675.3 Picea glauca
GTAGGGAGTTTGGTTAGTGTTGTTTCTGAGCATTACTCTATTTTGAATGTGAATTGTTGTATGCACTTCCTGTGTCCAAAAAATATCTATCAATTTGGAATCCATTAGCATTGTTTGAGCCATTTCCTATACTGTATTGTTCTTTCTTTCAACAACTCCATTCTATTGAGGTGTCCTGGCAACGGAGAATTGCCTTTTTATTCCATGAATGCTGCATTAGGACATAAATTCATTTGAAGTGAACTCTCCTCCATTATCAGATCTCAAGCATTTTAGTTTTGAATCCATTTTATTTTCAACCATATCCTTGTAGGTATTGAAGTTTTCAAAATATTCTGACTTATTATTGAGAAAGAAAACTGCAGGCATTCTTGTATAATCATCAACTAATAACATAAAGTATTTCTCACCTTTTAAACCCTTTGTTGTAGTTGGTCCAACTAGATCAGTATGCACAATTTCCAGTGGTCTTATCGTTGAATATTCCTTTGATTTGAATTTGGTCTTTTTTTTCTTTCCTTGTTGGCAATGGTTGCATAAATTTTTGGTTGGTTTTGTGATCTGGAGCATTTCTCTAACGGCTTCTCTTTTGCTTACTTTGACAAGGTTATCAAAATGTATGCGACCCATTCTTTTGTGACATAGCCAACTTTCATCTTCCTTTCCTAGAAAACACTTTTCATTTCCAATTTCACTTAACACATATATGTTTCTTGAATTTCTCGCAACTGTAGCAATCAATTTTCCTGAACCTTCTTTTCTTATCTCACACTTTTGTGAATCGAAAGTATCTTTATGACCTTGGTCACACATTTGAATCACACTTAGAATATTTTGTTTCATATCTTATACTAGTAAAAAATCGTATGCCTTTGTATTCTCATTCCTAATTCTGATTGTGCCTTTTCCAATGATTTTAGTTGAATCATCATTTTCGAAGGAGACTGATCCATCTCTTTCCTTTCATAAATTAAGAAACCTGTCTCTATCACTTGTCATGTGTTTTGAATAGCCACTGTCAACATAGCAACCACATTTCTTATTCTTATCTTTTAGAGAGAGAGAGAGAAATATTTATTGCTATATTGATTATGCTTTCTTATCCATGTCCTTTTCTGAGATTCCTGTCTGTGACTGTTGTTATTTTGTTGTGGTTCTCTAGGAGGGATTTTCATTATGCAATCTTTGGCCATGTGTCCAAAGTTGTTACATTTGTAACATTACACTTCGGTTCTCAAGGATTCAAACCTGTTGTAACTTCTTCTATGTGTTTTACTAGGCCTTATTGGATAACCTTTTTGTGTATGACTTTAAAAGTTGTTATGTTCCTGTTGTTATCTCTACAATTCACAGCTTTATGTCCAAAATATTACATGCATAACATAAACCAAAAAATATAGTTTGATACTTGGGAGGTGAAGATATTTTGAAAGGAGGTACTCTTATGAACTCTTCTTCTTCTTGAGGCCTATCTATGGGTTGGTGATTCTAAAATCTAAATCTTCTCGGTGGAGGAGTGTCCCTGTAATCTTCCTTGTAGATCTTCCTATTACCTTTGATTGCTTCCCAATATCTTTTTGGATATGTTTCTTGCTATGTTGTTTTGGAGATTGATCCCTTTTATTTCTAATTGTATCCAAGTCCGGACTTGACATGATGAGTTTTTTGAATGCTGATAATGTTATCCAAAACTTTTGAGTTGTTCTGCATATTTTTCTTTTGAAGATCCTTTCTTAATGAGACATTGGACAATCTTTTCTTCCAAATTTCCAATGATCCTGTCTTTTTCTTCTCGCTATTTTTTGAGTGTTTCTTCATTTATTTTATCTTATTCTATTTGAACTTTCAAATTTGTGATCATTTGTTCTAGTTTTTTAGTATCTTCTTTATTGTCTAGTTTATCTTGTAGTTTCTTGTTTTTATTCTTTTCTCTTCTAATAACTTTTATGGCACACATAAATTCTTCTTGGTAGTCAACTTTTGTCTCTTCATATTCTTCTTCGGCTTCTTCATATTCTTATTCAGAGTATTATTTACCAGAGTCTTCTACAACCATGAATAGAACTCTTTCTGTCTCACAGTCATTGACTTCATCTTCATCTGATGATGAGATGTCTTCTTTGGTGCATAAGCTTTTCTTGAAAACTTTCTTTATGGTTCTTTCTCCTTTATATGTTTGTTTGCTAATTGAGTTAACTTCACCATTTCTCTTTTTCTTATGAGGACATTTGTTAGAAAAATGATCAATACCATCACAATTGAAACAAATCAAAGGAATCTTACCTCTATACCTATTGTTGGTTCCCTTGTTCAATCTTTTGACAAAGTTGGCCACTTCTTCATCATCTTCCAAGGCATCACTGCTGCTGCTAAGTTCTTTTTCTTTTTTCTTTGACTTTTTGGATGCTTTTTGGATGCTTCTTTTGTATCTAGATTTTCCCATTTAGTTCTCATTTCATATGATTCCATGTAATTCATCCATGCTGATCTAGTTCATATATGCTCTTTCTTCTAGTGCTGATATCTTAGGGTCAAATATCATAGGAAGAGATCTTAGTACCTTTTGAATAATTACATATTCTTTGATTTCTTCATCCAATCCTATGATTGCATTTACTATTTCATCAACTCGTAAAAATTAAGATTCAATATTCTCATCTTCCTTCATCATAAGTTGTTCGAACTAACCTCTATAAGTTTGAAGCTTTGTTGCTTTGACTTTAGAGTCTACTTCATAAATATTTCGAAGTTTGTCCCAAATCTCTTTAGCAGATTTACAATGTGCAAATTTGGTGAATACCATTTCACTAAGACCATTCATAAGTGCATTTGTGGCTTTCGAATTATTCTGACCGAGTTGCACTGCTTTGTCATTTTTTGGCGGAACTTATGGTACTATGTGTCCATCTACAATTGATTGCCAAATTTCAAATCCATGTTCCTGTATATATGTCTTCATTCTTATGCTCCAAAATGCATACTTCTGTCCATCAAATTGTGGTATTCCATTTTCATACAAGTTGTTTCTCTCCATGATCTTCCTTTCAGTGGTTAAACATATTTCTGAAGGAACCCACTTTGATACCAATTGTTGGAGTACTGAAGGGGGGGGGGGGTGAATCAGTAATATAGAAATTTAATCCTTTTTAACCATATAATGAAAGTGTTATATCAATGTAGAATTATCATCCAAAAATTGCAGAGTAAATAATAAATGAACAAATGAGCAATTATACACATACACATTACACTAGTGTTTTTATGTGGAAACCCAAAGTGGGAGAAAACCACATAATTCTTTTTCTTGTATGTCTTAAAGAATTACATTCATTGGAAGCACAAACTTCCTTTGTTTTCCAGCTGCAACTGGAAGGAGGCTCCAACCCCCTAATTTCTCAAGCTACAACTTGAGGGAAGCTCCAACTCCCCAATTCTATGGCTACAACTAGAAGGAGGCTACGACCCCCTATGTTCTCCGGCTACAACCAGAAGGTGACTACAACCACTTGTCCTTTCCCTATCCAACCTCCCTGACGTAGAAGTAGAATGATCGAACCATTGTCACACTATCACTATGAGATATACTACTATAAACCTGTGTTAATCAACCTCTAACAACCTATACCAATAACCTGTTCTAACATGTACCGTACATCAACTTGTACCTCAACTTGTACCATAAAAAAATGCATCAACCATGCACCAAACCTGTACAAATAACCTGTAATCAACCTGTACCATAAACAAGTGCATCAACCATGCACCAACCTGTATCTCAACCTATACCATCAATGAGTGAATCAACCATGCACCAAATATGTACCAATCATGCATCAAATACACATCAAATATGAATCATCAAGATGTACCAACATCATCAAGTATACACCTCATGTATGTGCCAACTCATCAACTACTTGTCTCAACCATGTACCTCAACCATGAACCAAGTACATATACCAATATAACCATCAAACATTCTCTAGCAATACATCACATTATCCATAACCAAATACCATAAACCCTTACATGAAACCATGTGCCACAACCTCACTTTTATGTAGCCTCAAGATAAACCAAGAACTTCAACAACACATCACAACCAAAAGACCAATACCCATATGCCAAATACCAATTGTATCCCTCAACAAACATGATATATGCAACAATATTGAACATCCAATACCATCTCAAGAGAGAAACCCTATCTCACAAAACATACCTCAAACAAGATGTGTCATATCTCTTATAAATAGACCCCAACCATGTTGCTGCCACGATTTTTACATCGCACTTTTTCTGTCGTGATGTTTCTGCCCCACTTCTTCTGCCGCAATTTTTCTATCACGAATTTTCTGCCCAACATTTTCTACCATGATTTTTTTGCCGCACTTTTCCTGATGCACTTTTTCTACTGCACTTTTCCTGCCACACGTTTTCTACTGTAATTTTCTCTATCAATAATACCTTCCCAAATAACCTTTGACAAAAATAGATATTCAATGATATTCAAGTGTGATTAAATGAGAAAGCCTTGCCTCTTATTTATACTTTCATGTAGCATCCCACTTTCCTTATTTTAGGGGGAGTTCTCCATTAACTTTATTATTTAAATAATTTATTTTCCAAACACTTTGACTTTTTGGGGCTTCTAGATTCTTCATGAGGGTTCTCCAACTTGACATGGCCATAACTCTCTAACTGTGAGGAGTTATGTGATGTTCCACATAACACCGAAAATGGCATGACATGTACTATCCATATAGAATAGCCTTACTACAAATATATCAAAACTCATACCATTATCCATCAAACAAACTTGGGTCCATTACACAAACCTTTGTGCTACCAAAATTCACTACTTGAATTTCTTCAAGGGTTGAAATCAATGGAAACTAACCCAATTAATCAATAATATCCCCCTTTGGCATTGATGGAAACACTCTGATGCAATACTAAAGTCATATCACTCATGCTCCCCCTGTTACCATCGCTCCCCCTAGAACCATGCCTCTGTCCTCTGCATATGATAAATCTCTCCCGCTTTGTCATCAATGACAAAGATAACTTTCCATCCAGGGCTGCTCCCCCTGACTAAATTGTCCTCTTTATGGTGCTTCCTCGTGTACATCTAAGACATATAAGATAAGCATTCAAAATCATTCATTTTGGAGTAGAAATAACTACGAGTCTCTGGCGAAGATATTCAAATTTTTACCATGGAAGTGGTTTTGTAAATATGTCTGCCACTTGTTATTTTGTGCCCACATACTCAACTTTGATGTTCTTTTCTGCAACCTGTTCCTATAGAAAGTGATACTTGATTGGAATGTGCTTCGTCTTGGAGTGCATCACCGAGTTCTTTGAGATACTGATGGCATTTGATTATCACAATAGATTGGAATGAGATAATCATACTCAATCTATATATCTGTCAGAGTTTGTTTCATAAAAAGAACTATGTACAACATGCTCCTGCTTCTATTGGGCACTTTAATTGTCTAAATAAATAGAAAATTAAGGTGTTCAATATAAATTTTCAAAACATGGAAGTCTGTTGTTACACGATAATTGTGCATAGTTTATGCTATATTATGAAAGCAACACTAATCTAATTGTAATAGGGAAGTTTAAAAAGAAACAAAAATTATCACTAACACAATTGTGCTAATATAGCTAGAGTTCTACAGATTTGAAATCATAGTTAAAATCTAAACTGAAAAATGTATAAGAACCCTAGATTACCTACTCTAGTCTAACTTTCTATTTTACTTTTGCAGGAAGAAGTTCTATATTATTTGCAGAAAGGAAATCTACTTATTGCAAGATAATAATTCACACTTTTATTTTCTTTACTTAGAAACAAGATCTTAATCTAATGTGGAAAAAGGGAAAGCAATTCTCCAACAATGTTCAACAATCGACTTCTAATTCTCATGAGATAGATTTATGCGCATCTAACAAGAGGGAACTAGACTATAACAACAATTGTATTCTATAAATGTTGAGAAGATAAATCATTCATATTAAAACAACTAATCTGGAATTCAAAATAGAGAGGAATCTGTGAGGAAGGTGGGCCCTTTCCTTCTCACTGAATCCACTCAAGTAAATATGCTACAGTTTGCTAACGAAAATCAATCCCCTCTTTTATTGATTTGCCAAAATGATTGTGTACAATAAGATTTACTTCTCTTCACTTTCTCACAGTCAAAAATCCATCCCCTCTGATTACAAAATCTCTTCTATTTAAAGTCAGAGTCATTCAATTACAAGAAAATCATAATAGCCTTAAGAATCCCCGATTCTCCAACTATTCATATGATATCATTAATACAATATCTAGAACTAATCTTGTAAGCCAAAACATGTAACAACAGGTGTAACATCTTTTAGGATCAGTGGAATTTGTTGCAACAGTCATGTAGCGGCAGAATCAGTGGAATTTGTTGCAGAAGTCGTGTAACAACAAGATTGGTGGCACCTGTTGCATCAGACGTGTAACAACTTCCAAGATTGGTGCATAACTGTAATAGCTAGTGTAACAACAACAACCATTCTTCAAGACTTGGTTGTTTTATTCATTTTGATCATTAGTTGAATCATTCTATGGGTAAAACATGTGAAACGTTACCAATCAAACATGCTAAGTAAATGAAAATATAAAAACAGGATAAATGATTCATACCTTGGAAAAAGGGTTTTATCCTGCATTATAGTAGGCATTAGCTTAGAAATGATAAGGTTGGATGGGCAAAAGATGTGGTGAAAAAGGGACATTTTTGGGTCCTAACATGCCCCCCAACTAAATACATTGCATTTCCTCATGCAAAACACATTCAAAACTCACTTTGTAGCTAAGTTAGGGAACTGGCCCCTCCAATGAAAAATTGCTAAGATAAATTGCTAAGTGCCTGTATGGAAAAATTCTGTGTCAAAAAGAAAATATGATGTGTCATCAATCTGTCTGAGTTTCTTTATCTTCAAGAATAGAATCAGTTTGAGTTTCTTGAGTAACGACTCATGAGGATAACAGAGGTTCTTGTTTGAAAGCTGCTGGTAAACTAACAACTACCTTATGACGTTGAGATCTCCTCTATTTTACTGGGTTTTGTGTAGTAGTAATTTCATGTTCAGTCTTGACTGAAAGAGTTGTTGATCCTTCAACAACTGGCACGTTTACTATCTTATATCCTTCCTCAAAGTAAACATTTCCACCCTCAAAGCACATGAGTTCTTTATTTTTGTCCATAACATCTTTTGTCAGTTCTAGGATGTCCAAGGTTATCCCTTCTAGATTCTTCTGACGAGAATCCTCCACCTCTTGCTTCAGGGTATTTAACTCTGCTTTGAGTCTTTCATTCTTTGTTATTAGTGCAACAATTCTAGAATTTTTTGTATTCTTGATCTTCCTCTCAATTTGGGAAAACAATTGGGCAAGTGGCACATCCTCAATATTCTGTGTAGTTGGCTCTTGTGTGGTAGCGACATCGACAATAGTTGTTTCTTATGGAACAATTGTTTTTTGCATTACTAGCTCTAGTTGAACAACCCTCTGTGGAGCAGATGGTTCTTGTGTAATAGTTGTGCCTGTCATGACTAGTTCTTGTGGAACAGTCTCGACTTGGACAACTGGTTCTTGTGGAACAACTACATCCTGCATGACTTGTTCTTATAGACTAGTCCCATCATTTGCAATTGTCTCTATTTCCACTGTTAGTTTGCTGGAAGAGACTAGTTCTTGTGTGGTAGTCCCTTCCTCAATCATGGAGGATAGTGGACAAATAATAGGAATTTCCTGTTCCATATATTTCCATCCAATTGTTGCTTCTGCAGACCTAGTGGACCTGGGTCTTCTCTTAGGTAACATAGAAACGAAAGCGGGGGATTTCTTCTTCGTTGTTGGAGGAGGAACATGGAATTCTCCCTCAAGCACACAAGGAGGAAATTCTGGTATACCAGGGTCAACTATGATCTGTACATTTTCACTTGATGTGTGATGCACATAATCATCAGGCAAATCCGATGATTCTGTTGCAATTTGAGTACAGTCAATCTAAATTGAGAGAATAGTTTCTTGAATTTCTTTGCACAAAGTAAAACCTGGTATACATATCTCCATAGGATTCTCTGTCACAGTAGTAGGAGGGCTCTGAGTTGCTTCTGATGTTATTTGGTCAAGGTATTTCTGATTTTTTCCGTTGAATGGACGTTTTATTTTCTGAGATAATCCACTAGTAGTGACAGTAAGGCCTTGAACAGTTGTTGCAACAATAGGAGGCTCTTTTTTTACTGTCGATGCAACAACAGAGGGGGTAGTCGGTCTTGCTGGTACGATGGGGGCCATAACTTCTATTGAAGTGGACCATCATGACCTTGTTCACTTTCTAAGTGATGGAGAGATAGGAGCAGGGGTTTTCTTTTTAGGAGAAGGGGGTAGTTTTTCAATGACAATTGTCGCAACCAAGGGTTGTGACTCATTTCTTTGTCTAGTAGCTGGTTGTTTATCTGTTGGCTCGACCAAAATGACGGGATGTGTCATTTCAACTCCATCGAGGCGTGTATGGCTAGTGCTAGAATGGCCTCGAGTTGTGCATTTTCTTCTCTGACTCGTCTTACAGGCAACGACAGTAGGGGTTTGGACTACTATTATAGCCGAGGGCAGAGACTCAGGAAGAGGTTCAATGATTGTGTTTTCAAGTATTGGCACAATCATATCGGCAGGTATAGAATGTGGCTGGTCTACTACAACAGGTAATGGGTTATTGGAAATCCCCATACCTCTGTGAATTAATAGTCTGGTGAGTCTATGATTAGAAAGGAAGTTCTTGGGGTTCTTGGATTTTTTTACAAAACGAGCCATGTTATGCAATAAATGGAGGAGAAAATAAGGAATGTTGATGAATTTCTGATTTCACAGATGTGATAATAAGATGAAATCAAAAAAATAAACAACTTGGTATCTGCCTTCACAGGTAATGTACCTTTTGACAAACTCTTTGACTTTCCCCCATGGCTCTGGTAAGGAATTGGCATATGCACTTCTGCCTTTGGTCTAAACTTGCTCATTATCAACGAGGAAACCCTTATGTGCATCCAGAAGATGTTTTTTTCTATTAAATCATTGGTCTCTTGTGGTTGGCAATCCTGTCACGACAACAATGCTTTCTTTTGTTACTGTAATCTTCACCCCATTCACCATTGAATACCCTTCGGTGAGATTTTGACTAAACTCCAATACCTTGTCTTCATTATACCCCTGCAGCTTCTTAAAACACGATACCCAACCATCCTGGAGAAATATTTGGTAGGCCTCTGGGTGTAACAACAAAGTGTCCAGATTTGCTGGTTCATACCTCATAGCTGATCCTCCCATGATGTCGCTTGAGAGTGTAACAGGTATGTAGGAGGAGAAACTAGCACCTAAACCAGACACGCAACAAGTTCGAACGTGGTTTGCATAAATAATACAATGTCTCAGCAAAAAGAAGTGTGGTCGAAAAGGTGGTGGAGGTGAGTATAAAATGTGGATTGGACAGCTAGATTTGCATTCCCCCACCCCCCAAACTAATCATATTGAATCTAGGTGCATCAATTTAGGACAACCGGTGAGTAAACAGGAAAGCATGCTTTTATATCTTCATTACTTTAACATGGAGTAGTCATGTACCTCATATCTTACCGCATAAAATGATCTGTTGGAGTAACGATACTATCAAACCACCATCTGCATCGCATGGAATAGATGATATGATGAAGGATGGCGTGAGAAATGATGATATGACAAGTGGAGCAGAAATGGAGTCCTTTCTGTAGTTGACCAACTGGAAATTGCCAAATGTGAAGCCAAGTAATGATGAAGCAACACTTTTAGATAGAGAAAGAGGAAAATATAATAGTGGTATTGAAAAATCAGCGGTGCTGCAACACGAAAAGATTGTAGAGATGGAGTAACAACATTGGGAAAAAGGAGAAAAAGATAGAGTGAAGTTGCAAGAAAGAATAACAACGATCTGTGTATCAATAGGTACTTCGGCCAAAATGGAGGAGGTAGGTGTAACAATATGGAAAATGAAATGGTCAGAAAAGAAAATGGTGTAACCGCATGAAAATCGACCATTGTGTAATGGTAGGGAAATTGGTCGACTAATCGGATAGAGTGTAACAACATGGCATTCAACCAATTTAG
>JZKD02S1630855.1:136414-147190 GCA_000966675.3 Picea glauca
GAAACTTACAACCGTAGATGCGAGTGCAGCAGCTTCATCAATTCCTCCTTGTCTAACCCTTGCTCAAAATATCCATGATCAGAATGAAAATAACTTCACTGATTATTCTCCTCCACTTCACTGTGTGTTTCCTATGATATCATATATTTCATGCCTTCAATCCTTCCCCATTTTCACCATGAGAGGGCCTGCTTATATAGATTTAGAGAGGTCCAACCACTTGAGATATATTTAGGGTAAGTTGAGGATTTTCCTCCTTCAGTTAGGGATCTTCCCTAAGATCATGTCTTGACTGAGGATTCGAATCCAACTACCTTCAAAGATTGAAGGGATCTCTCCCCCATTCTTCTCAACAAACCAATTGTTGCCCAGAATAGGTAGCGCTCCACCAAAAGGGTAGTCAGAGCATTATAACGCTCCCTAGTAATGTATAGGGTGGTGCCAACACTCCTAATAGTAGCAACTCTCCTCCAAAATGGCAGACAGAGTGTTATAATGCTCTCGGATAGTCTATAGGGGGGTGCCAACACTCCCGAGAGAGGTATAGGGGAGCATTCTCTTCTAAAAACTCAATTTTAGTGGTTCTTTCAAATGGCAAGAGGTTCATAAACCTAGTTAACCATTCCTCTTATTCGAAATCAAATGTTTGAGGTGTTTCAAGTGTCTTTATGATGTCATTATAGGTACGACATAGGCATTATGGCAGTATGTTTTTCCTGACACTTGCGACACTTGTGACACTTGTAATGACGACACTTGTGACACTATTGAAGTGAGTAATTTCGATGTGTAACATAGTGCCTCCTGTATCACAAACTTATGTCAATATTATGCTTCTCGAGTCTCATCATTTTTCGTGATTTTTTCCAAGGGAATTTTTGAATAGCCCGAGTCATCCATTCAATAGTTTGTCTCTTTACTTTGATGAGTCGTCCATCCTGAGAGTCCAGTCAAGTACGGATTCAAAATATATGAAGTTTTGTTCTTGATGATCGAGATACTCCAATATTTCCCTAAAGGCATGTTGAAGACCTCAGGGTAGTGAGTCTTACACTCCTATTGTACTCCTACCTGATATGTTGAAGATATTGAAGTTTTTGTTTGAGATATGTAGTCCTCATCTCCAGCCGCAAGAAACAATGATTATTGAAGATGCATATTATATTGTACTTAAATATCATCAAATGATTTTGTTGTAGATCCATTGTGTATTTCTCATGGATACAATTTATATATATTTCTATGACATGGATTTTCAATGTACTTGATTGGAAACCATGATTAGTTCATATTGATCCTGGGTATGCCCGCCTCAGAGAGATTATCATTGTTTTGTAGATGGAACCTCTTGAACTTTGGTCCCAGGATCACTCAATTCCATGCCTTCCAAATGGTAAAGATATTGTAATGTATTTCGGGCATCGATTTCTCTTATGACCTCACACATTAGGGGGCATCTGTTATAGTCCAAACATTTCCTACATATGCATACATGGCATAGGCCTTTCCACTTACACAATTTTCCAATTTATTATTGAGGCTCCTTCTTTAAAAAACCATTTTTTGGAACATGTACACGCCCTGCTGAACTATATCCCGCGTACACATGCGAGTTGCATACTAGTTATCCTACATACATATATGAGTTGCATGCTAGACAACCCACGTTTACCTCCAAAATTTGCAAAAAAAATATAATTGCAATGAATTTGGTGGATTTTACGGGCTATCGAGGGTTTCCCAACCATTTTACCCATTTTAGCCCATCCCCAAATCAAATAACCATATTTTTATTATATAAAAAGAGGTATCGAGGTATTATTTACAACAAAAAGAAAGAGAACAAGTAAAATCTGCCAAAATCCCTTCCCCTTCTCAACCCAAGTTTTGCAGCCCTTTCTAATATTTGGCCCCAACATTCCCCTCCGACCCTTTCTCCTTATAAAACCTTTCCCTTTTCCCAAGAGATTAGTTGGTTGTGAGAGGAAAGCATGGGAATTATGCACTTAGAGTAACAATAGAGAAGCCCAGAGCTATTTCACTAAGCGTTCACTGAAGAAGGTTGTAATCTTTATGATCTTTGTACTGAATAAAAGAGTCATTTCCTATCCCAATACATTGTGTCTTTATGATTAATTGATTAATGCATCTATGTCTATGTCTGAATATTGAAATGATAAGTTGAGATTGTATGCCTTGTAGCAGTTTTTTCCTAAGTTTTTGTGGGAGGAGACCCGTAATCAAGGAAATTGCAAAGGTGAAAGAGGTATACACCAGCTGCAAGGACCAAAGGTACACCTACTGACCTTCTTTCCTCTCTTTTTTCATTTCATTTAGATATTTTTGGGGTATCTTAGAAATATAACTTTCTTTTAAGGCAAGTTAATGCTCTACCTGTACCTCAACCCAATATAGGGGGATTTTCCCCACTAGCACCAATGTCAAAGTCAACATCAAAGAGATCATCCTGGAACATCTAGAGGATACATTCACCAACTTAATCCTAGAAGACTTCTCATGAAACCATATATTTCATCTGATCATGATCTGTTGTTTGGAAGGATTAGATAGTTGATAGGATTTTGAATCTTTAGAGTATCCCATCATGATGCAATCATGACTCATTGCATCCAAATTATTTTTGCAATCATTGAAAATGTGAGCCCAGGAAACACATCTAAACACATAGAGGTGGTTTAATGAAGGCTTATTTCCACACCATCATTCGACTAGAGTCATGGAAGAAACAACTTGAGTCGAGAGGCAATTGAGTATATAGTTTACACAATACACCACTTTAGCCCATAAGAGAGGATGCATATATTTATCTTTCAAAAGACATCTAGCAATTTTGGCTAAAGTCTGATTATTTCATTATGCAATTACATTCTACTGAGGTGTGTGAGGAACTAACTGCTGCTAGTCAATACCAGATCAAAATAGGTATTCTTCAAAAGGTCTATTTCCATAATCACCACCATTTTCTGATCTCAAGCACTTGATGGGTCGAACACATTGCTTTTTAGAAAATGATCTAAACTCCTTGAACTTTTCAAAGACAAGATTCTTATTCTTTAGAAAGTAAACCCATGTAAAGAAAGAAAAATCATCAATGAAAGTAAAATATACCTTTCACCTGCTAGTGAAGGTAGATTCATGTCTAAATAAAAAATATTTCTCTTCTCTTCAACCCAAATCACAAGGAATCCCAATAAAATAAATATCAAACAAGTGTAATTCAATGCAACATTGTTACAACCCTTAGATAAGACTTCCCAATAGAATTGTAGGTCTAAAAATGACTTATTATAGTAGTAAATTTACCCCTATATCTTTTATATGTATTTTAAAATCACTTAACAAGTCCCACTCAATTTTATGTCAAATCAATAAACATAACCAACACTACAAATCACTCGATCATCAATATAATAGAATATAGTATAAAACTCATATATGAAAGTACACAAAGTTTAAATAGTTAGAAAAATTCATATATAGATAAGATGAAGTATAAGTACATACCATATCTTAAAACAAGATGGTACAAGTCAAGCTTTACAAACCCTATCTTGGGCATCCACCAAAATAGAAAACTCTGGCCACTAAGTCTTCCAAGATAGGGATCTCTCCCAAGTAAATATGGTTGTTCAACAACAATTAAGTATAACACATTGTTAGGTCCTTGCAACCTTCACTTGCATCACAAACGTTAACAAGACAGTCTCCTCCTATCTTCTCCACATCAATCACTACAAGGAGCATTGAGATTTCCAAATGCCGAAAACCCTAGTATTATTCTCTCACAAGAACTAAAAGATGAAGTGTTTCATTTGGATTTCCCCTAAACTCTATTTTCCCTTGTATTCTTAGGGATGTAATGACCCAACATTATATAATAAACACAATAATAATAATAATAATAATAATAATAATAATAATAAATAAATAAATAACAATAATAATTATAGTAGTAGTAGTAATTAAAAAACAATAACTAATTACATAAAAGGGAAAGGAAAATAACTAAAAATAAATGAAGTAGAAATTAAATAAAAAACTTATAAAAGATGCAAATAAAGTGGGATTTAAATGAAAATCTAACTAAATATGCATGCTTAAGAAAGTATAAGAGATAATTTATTGGGTGACAAGTGGAGTCTATGCATGGGAATTTTGCATGGAGATAATTGAAGAATAACTATTCAATGGATGTTGAGGAGGAAGACGTATTTTTCTTGGAGGCTATCAACACTTGGGGGTTTTTATTTGGATCTCAAGATTCATGAGAAAGATGTAGGAAGAGAAATTGGCAGATGTTATTAATTGATTTCTTGGGGCTCTCAATGGTATTCATTAAATGGTTTGTTGGGAGGAAAGTCATCCCTCAACTACGATTGACCATACCAATGACANGAAACTTACAACCGTAGATGCGAGTGCAGCAGCTTCATCAATTCCTCCTTGTCTAACCCTTGCTCAAAATATCCATGATCAGAATGAAAATAACTTCACTGATTATTCTCCTCCACTTCACTGTGTGTTTCCTATGATATCATATATTTCATGCCTTCAATCCTTCCCCATTTTCACCATGAGAGGGCCTGCTTATATAGATTTAGAGAGGTCCAACCACTTGAGATATATTTAGGGTAAGTTGAGGATTTTCCTCCTTCAGTTAGGGATCTTCCCTAAGATCATGTCTTGACTGAGGATTCGAATCCAACTACCTTCAAAGATTGAAGGGATCTCTCCCCCATTCTTCTCAACAAACCAATTGTTGCCCAGAATAGGTAGCGCTCCACCAAAAGGGTAGTCAGAGCATTATAACGCTCCCTAGTAATGTATAGGGTGGTGCCAACACTCCTAATAGTAGCAACTCTCCTCCAAAATGGCAGACAGAGTGTTATAATGCTCTCGGATAGTCTATAGGGGGGTGCCAACACTCCCGAGAGAGGTATAGGGGAGCATTCTCTTCTAAAAACTCAATTTTAGTGGTTCTTTCAAATGGCAAGAGGTTCATAAACCTAGTTAACCATTCCTCTTATTCGAAATCAAATGTTTGAGGTGTTTCAAGTGTCTTTATGATGTCATTATAGGTACGACATAGGCATTATGGCAGTATGTTTTTCCTGACACTTGCGACACTTGTGACACTTGTAATGACGACACTTGTGACACTATTGAAGTGAGTAATTTCGATGTGTAACATAGTGCCTCCTGTATCACAAACTTATGTCAATATTATGCTTCTCGAGTCTCATCATTTTTCGTGATTTTTTCCAAGGGAATTTTTGAATAGCCCGAGTCATCCATTCAATAGTTTGTCTCTTTACTTTGATGAGTCGTCCATCCTGAGAGTCCAGTCAAGTACGGATTCAAAATATATGAAGTTTTGTTCTTGATGATCGAGATACTCCAATATTTCCCTAAAGGCATGTTGAAGACCTCAGGGTAGTGAGTCTTACACTCCTATTGTACTCCTACCTGATATGTTGAAGATATTGAAGTTTTTGTTTGAGATATGTAGTCCTCATCTCCAGCCGCAAGAAACAATGATTATTGAAGATGCATATTATATTGTACTTAAATATCATCAAATGATTTTGTTGTAGATCCATTGTGTATTTCTCATGGATACAATTTATATATATTTCTATGACATGGATTTTCAATGTACTTGATTGGAAACCATGATTAGTTCATATTGATCCTGGGTATGCCCGCCTCAGAGAGATTATCATTGTTTTGTAGATGGAACCTCTTGAACTTTGGTCCCAGGATCACTCAATTCCATGCCTTCCAAATGGTAAAGATATTGTAATGTATTTCGGGCATCGATTTCTCTTATGACCTCACACATTAGGGGGCATCTGTTATAGTCCAAACATTTCCTACATATGCATACATGGCATAGGCCTTTCCACTTACACAATTTTCCAATTTATTATTGAGGCTCCTTCTTTAAAAAACCATTTTTTGGAACATGTACACGCCCTGCTGAACTATATCCCGCGTACACATGCGAGTTGAATACTAGTTAGCCTACATACATATATGAGTTGCATGCTAGACAACCCACGTTTACCTTCAAAATTTGCAAAAAAAATATAATTGCAATGAATTTGGTGGATTTTACGGGCTATCGAGGGTTTCCCAACCATTTTACCCATTGTAGCCCATCCCCAAATCAATTAACCATATTTTTATTATATAAAAAGAGGTATCGAGATATTATTTACAACAAAAAGAAAGAGAACAAGTAAAATCTTCCAAAATCCCTTCCCCTTCTCAACCCAAGTTTTGCAGCCCTTTCTAATATTTGGCCCCAACATTCCCCTCCGACCCTTTCTCCTTATAAAACCTTTCCCTTTTCCCAAGAGATCAGTTGGTTGTGAGAGGAAAGCATGGGAATTATGCACTTAGAGTAACAATAGAGAAGCCCAGAGCTATTTCACTAAGCGTTCACTGAAGAAGGTTGTAATCTTTATGATCTTTGTATTGAATAAAAGAGTCATTTCCTATCCCAATACATTGTGTCTTTATGATTAATTGATTAATGCATCTATGTCTATGTCTGAATATTGAAATGATAAGTTGAGATTGTATGCATTGTAGCAGTTTTTTCCTAAGTTTTTGTGGGAGGAGACCCGTAATCAAGGAAATTGCAAAGGTGAAAGAGGTCTACACCAGCCGCAAGGACCAAAGGTACACCTACTGACCTTCTTTCCTCTCTCTTTTCATTTCATTTAGATATTTTTGGGGTAGCTTAGAAATATAACTTTCTTTTAAGGAAATTTAATGCTCTACCTGTACCTCAACCCAATATAGGGGGATTTTCCCCACTAGCACCAGTGTCAGAGTCAACATCAAAGAGATCATCCTGGAACATCTAGAGGATACATTCACCAACTTAATCCTAGAAGACTTCTCATGAAACCATATATTTCATCTGATCATGATCTGTTGTTTGGAAGGATTAGATAGTTGATAGGATTTTGAATCTTTAGAGTATCCCATCATGATGCAATCATGACTCATTGCATCCAAATTATTTTTGCAATCATTGAAAATGTGAGCCCAGGAAACACATCTAAACACATAGAGGTGGTTTAATGAAGGCTTATTTCCACACCATCATTCGACTAGAGTCATGGAAGAAACAACTTGAGTCGAGAGGCAATTGAGTATATAGTTTACACAATACACCACTTTAGCCCATAAGAGAGGATGCATATATTTATCTTTCAAAAGACATCTAGCAATTTTGGCTAAAGTCTGATTATTTCATTATGCAATTACATTCTACTGAGGTGTGTGAGGAACTAACTGCTGCTAGTCAATACCAGATCAAAATAGGTATTCTTCAAAAGGTCTATTTCCATAATCACCACCATTTTCTGATCTCAAGCACTTGATGGGTCGAACACATTGCTTTTTAGAAAATGATCTAAACTCCTTGAACTTTTCAAAGACAAGATTCTTATTCTTTAGAAAGTAAACCCATGTAAAGAAAGAAAAATCATCAATGAAAGTAAAATATACCTTTCACCTGCTAGTGAAGGTAGATTCATGTCTAAATAAAAAATATTTCTCTTCTCTTCAACCCAAATCACAAGGAATCCCAATAAAATAAATATCAAACAAGTGTAATTCAATGCAACATTGTTACAACCCTTAGATAAGACTTCCCAATAGAATTGTAGGTCTAAAAATGACTT
Organism: Picea glauca; assembly: GCA_000966675.3. Classification (NCBI taxonomy): domain Eukaryota; kingdom Viridiplantae; phylum Streptophyta; class Pinopsida; order Pinales; family Pinaceae; genus Picea; species Picea glauca. Next base: position 144,136 of record JZKD02S1630855.1, read on the forward strand.
ATTATAGTAGTAAATTTACCCCTATATCTTTTATATGTATTTTAAAATCACTTAACAAGTCCCACTCAATTTTATGTCAAATCAATAAACATAACCAACACTACAAATCACTCGATCATCAATATAATAGAATATAGTATAAAACTCATATATGAAAGTACACAAAGTTTAAATAGTTAGAAAAATTCATATATAGATAAGATGAAGTATAAGTACATACCATATCTTAAAACAAGATGGTACAAGTCAAGCTTTACAAACCCTATCTTGGGCATCCACCAAAATAGAAAACTCTGGCCACTAAGTCTTCCAAGATAGGGATCTCTCCCAAGTAAATATGGTTGTTCAACAACAATTAAGTATAACACATTGTTAGGTCCTTGCAACCTTCACTTGCATCACAAACGTTAACAAGACAGTCTCCTCCTATCTTCTCCACATCAATCACTACAAGGAGCATTGAGATTTCCAAATGCCGAAAACCCTAGTATTATTCTCTCACAAGAACTAAAAGATGAAGTGTTTCATTTGGATTTCCCCTAAACTCTATTTTCCCTTGTATTCTTAGGGATGTAATGACCCAACATTATATAATAAACACAATAATAATAATAATAATAATAATAATAATAATAATAAATAAATAAATAACAATAATAATTATAGTAGTAGTAGTAATTAAAAAACAATAACTAATTACATAAAAGGGAAAGGAAAATAACTAAAAATAAATGAAGTAGAAATTAAATAAAAAACTTATAAAAGATGCAAATAAAGTGGGATTTAAATGAAAATCTAACTAAATATGCATGCTTAAGAAAGTATAAGAGATAATTTATTGGGTGACAAGTGGAGTCTATGCATGGGAATTTTGCATGGAGATAATTGAAGAATAACTATTCAATGGATGTTGAGGAGGAAGACGTATTTTTCTTGGAGGCTATCAACACTTGGGGGTTTTTATTTGGATCTCAAGATTCATGAGAAAGATGTAGGAAGAGAAATTGGCAGATGTTATTAATTGATTTCTTGGGGCTCTCAATGGTATTCATTAAATGGTTTGTTGGGAGGAAAGTCATCCCTCAACTACGATTGACCATACCAATGACATATTGATTCTTTGTTAGATTATGGATGCGAATATTTGGCAAATCAAACTTTCTTCATTCAATACTAGGTAACTTATCCATTCTCCTTTCCTTCTTGATTATATGAAACTATTATTTACCTATGAAAACATTATTGAAATCCTTGTGATCTATGAGCCTTGGTACAACTTCTCATGCACAAGTACATCAATGCATGGAAGTGAGATTTTTTGTTTGAATTGTGTGCTCTCAATCCCTATCTTGTTTCCATGAGATTTCTTTAAGAGTATCTTTATATAAATTATTGAATGTGACTATGCAATATACATGTGTAATTTTTTCGAAAGTTTTTCAACACAATTTTTGAATTGCCATTGCTCTTCCATTTTTAACTATTGCTTAAATTTTTTTAACTTAGAAGCATGGTGCATGCCCCTCTTTAATATTTTTATGTGCCAACTAGTGAAATAAAACAATTTTGCTATTCAATATGATTGTAATGGTTCTCACAACTTCTATATTCCTTCTTGATGTAATGGGTTTTTCCTAGTTATCATTTCTTAGAGTTGGTGTTATGTCATCCTTCCTAAGTTGGTCTTAACTAAATTATATTGAGCTTAAGTAGGTAACACATGTAGTTCTAAATAACTTTGATATTATAATTTCATTCTTTTTTTTTCATTTTTTGGGATCCCATTGTTGACTTAAGATGTTTCCCACCCACCTAAAAGAGGAAGGGGTTCATTCATGTACACTAGATATGAATTTGTACTTGCAAAATTCCACTCCAAATGATGTTTACTATGTTTCTTTGCATTCTCACCAAGGGATTTAGTCTGATGACATTGAAAATAAAGGGTCAAGGTTTGGAAATTTATGTACTTGTAATAATGACCAAAATTGCATTACCTAGATCAATAAAATTATTGTCTTTCAATTTAAGTAGTGGTAATTTTGTATGTATATCTTATGTACACAAATAACATTAATATGTATCTCTATTTTAAGAAAGCCTCTGCTTAAAATAATCACATCATTATGTTTATTATATGTATAGGAAATATGAAGAATTGAAATCCTATTTATATCATGAAAGGTAAATATGTAGCATTGAAAGAACTAAAATATGACAACATTATTCATGTTGAACATGTTGTCAAATTAGTGTCAGTATGTGATATTCCAAATTATTTTGACTTGGTGAGTGCAATCAATTTGATTTCAATAATATGCACTTTAGAATAAATATTCTTAACTTATTTCTAATATCTATGTATGTTTTTGTTTTTGTTTTTAACATGTCCAATATTGTAGAAAGGACATAAACTCTAGGAAGGTGATAAAGTGAAAGTTTTAGATCCTTATGGCAATGTTGTTTCCAACATTGGATGAATTCACACACTTTCTTTAATCCATGGAGGGATATTGAGCCCTAAATATGGCGATGTCAATATTATTAAGCTCATGAGTAACAACAACTAGATGGATGTAAATGTTTGAAAGAGAAAGAAGGAAGTTTCACTTAATGGTTTTTGAAATATTTGGAAAATATGTATATGATATTATTGTAATTCTCTAGTTGGAGATTGCAATCGTTGATGTTTTTGATTTTACATAAATAACATTTATGTACTAGTTAATAAGTGGGGAAATCAATATTATACTTCACTATATATAAATGTACTTTATTTTGATGTATAGTATTGTTTAGTGCAAATTTACATGTAATATGTTTTCGATTCAAATGATCTACATGTATTACAATTATATTTATTGTTTAAACATATATAAATTGTATATATTTGTTTCATTGAAATTGGATCAACATCAATATTGTGTAGTGTTATCGGGATAATTGTTAAGTGTAGACACAAATCAATCCCCCTAGCTTCACTACGAAACTAGAACAAAACAAGACAGTACACTACTCTTTCCTTAGATTTCAATTATCAAATGAGAAATGGATC
>JZKD02S1630866.1:14675-96165 GCA_000966675.3 Picea glauca
CCCAAACACTCTGATATAATTGTTGGTTTCCTCAAAATACTAGTGGCCTACTTTTGAAACCATCTTCTTGGCTGCCACTATAAGCATTGGGAATTCTTTCCTAAATATAATGAAATGTACTCAGGATATGAACTCATCGCATATCAGGGAATAAAATATTTTATACCTATTATCCCATAGAATGTCGAAGTAAACATGCACGGGTAACTCAACAACATGCCAACCGAGATTCATGAATGAGAAAATGTTCCTTGCAAAAATAACATCCAATAGGTATGACACCATGTGAAAAGATGACGTTTCTCCATCCTTCGGTGTCTGGGCCTGCAAGATGTTGGTTCTTAACTTCTTGGAAATGATGGTTCCCTAGTTGAAGCTGCTCTCGGATATCACCACAGTATATTCGAGGGGCATCCATTCTTCCGAAAACTTGGAGAAATTTTTTTATTCATATAATTGGTATATCAAATCCATTAGATAAATATATGGGTCTCTTAGGTTTACCATGTTGTACCAGCCATTTGTCCTGTTCGTGAATTTCTTGTCTTCTTTCCACCATGAGTCCATTAACCTGCTAGTGTCACAGAACTCATGAAATTTGACCACAAACTCTATATTTAGTCTTTCCTCTGGGTCTCTGAGTTTGTAGTATGGATCTAGGTATGTTTAATAGAGTCTATCCTAGTTTGAAAACTAGGGTATTGATAGATTAAAGAAGATTTGATATTAATAGATCTGACAAGAATAGTGAAAGATATGTTATACCTATGCATAGAAATAATGTTTGGACTAACGAGTGGATGAAGGATCCTAGAAATAATTTTTTGCAGGTTAGCTACCATGATCTTAGTGCGCATTACAAAAGAGGCTGGGGATCATTTAAAATAAATAGAGGACTAACCCTCTGTTACAGTTGCATAAAACCGGGACATCTTGCTAAATAATGCCTTGGGAGAAGGCATAGTTTTCTTTGTTGCAAATCTATGGACCATGGAGTGTTGGATTTCCCCAGAATGATTGCTAATCTTGAAGGAATGAATCTGAATCAAGGAAACCCTAAGGTAGCTCTGGAGGCTATAGCAGAACCCCAGAAAGAATCAGAGAAGGTATTTCTACAGATGAGAGAAACCTTGGATGACCACTGACATGTTAGATTATCAGAGATCTTTAAAGACAAGGAATTCCTTGAAGCAAGAATAGGAGACTTCGACATTGACTATTCTCTAGACAAGGAAACACATGTGAATATCATGGTAGAGAGAAATTGGGAAGCTATAGGAAGGCCTACTATGATTCCTTCATTAGGAGGACTAGGGTTATTCAGAGGAAAAATGGTAAACCTGTGTGGAAGGCTCACTCAGATACCTATGACCGTCAATGGAACTTTGATAGAGGAATATTTTGAGATTATGCAATTTGTTGAAGACAACGCCCCGTTTACCATGTTAATCAGAAAACCTTGGATTGATAGAGATCAAGCTAGATGAAAGAATGAAGAAGAAGTTTTGGAACAAAAGAAGCAAGAGTTAAAAGATTTCATGACCAGAAGGATCACACACTTGATTGAAGAACAGGAGAACAGATCGAAGCTATTTAACACTAGAAACCCAGATGTTGAAGATGAAAGAACATTAGAAGACTCTCATAAGACCGAAGTACCTATTTCAAATAAAGAAGAGGTGTTACCCTTGAATCCTAGGAAAGAATCTCAACAACGCACAACGACTATGTTAAAATAAGACAAGAATCAGAATGGGAAAAGACATACCGAGTTGAAGCTCACTGGAAATAAGGCTAGGAAGAAAAGTAAGAAGAGGGCTAAGATTGAAAAGTTATAGAAGATTCCAGAAGGAACTTCGTAGACAAAAATTTTGCAGAATTGAAACTTCGTCAAGATATCAGAATAGCGACACATGGCACTTCGCCATGAAGAAGCAATATAGCTGTTGGAATCAATATATCCATTTGACTCCCACTCCAAACGGGTCAGAAAACATTTACAGCTCGACACCAGACCATTGAACAGAACCATAACGGAGAAAACAAGAGTTAATGAGGCTTCATACCCATTACAAGAGAACCATTGCCGAGTTGCCTATTTATCATGTCGCGCCATGCCCAGAGAACACTTTTTCTAACGAAGAATTTGAAGCCCGCATACAAAGATAATTGTATACAATGATCATTGCACTATTGCTGTTTGTTCCAGTGTTGTATCTAAGTTCATTGTGACCCCGATAATTTTAATCCTGAGCGCGTATGTCCAACGAGCTCACCGTAGTTGAAGAATCAGTAACAAAATTTCTCCTCGACATAATGACTAAGAGAGTCATGTCGAAGAGAGGAGTGTCTACAGGTGTACAAGCATCTTTGATGAGAGGACTTCTGACCTCTCTGTCCACTGCTCAAGCCGGTCCATCCCGACAAGTAGATAAAAAGCGAACTAAGCATAGGGATGATCTTGCAAATGATAAGTCAATCCAAAGTATACTACCCACCTATCTACCACCTCTAAGTGGCACAATCAATCTAGACAATGTGCCCAAATATTTTGAGTATGCCTTGGTCACTGCGTACCTCCTGAAGGGGATACGTGCAGTTTGCACTGACCAAGATAAAATTTCATCGTTGAAGTTCAATGACTTCAACCTTGAACATAGGAAGGTCTATAACATGCTCACCTTGCACAAGTATCTGAACCAAGGGAAAGAACTCAAAGATCATCCCCCAGTCATGGACCATGAACCTTGTGCAGTCCACACTGCTCAATGTCATGAAGATTCATCAGTTTGGTAGGCACCAAGAAGTGAACGCATGCATCAAGTTGTTGGTGTCCTGCTACCATGGAGGATATTTGTGGTTGAACCATTGTATCACAGTGGATCCAACGTTGATTAATTGGATCACAGGGCTAAGAATGCAAGGCCCTGACCCATAGGATTTTTACCTGGGAAAAGCCATGGGTCACACTCTTGCGTAGAATATTAAAGACACATACAAAGATGTTGAGAAGGGAACGTGAGGCTACAAGGTAGTTTCTATCCAGAGCAATGCAGTATGCCTCACTTGCCAATTGATTGTAGGAAAGTTGGTGTGAAAGAATTGACCCACCCAAGTCACTGGTTGCATAGTCGACCTCGCAGGGACGTGCACATAAGGACTTTAGATGAATTGGGCACAATACCTGGTAAACTAGTTGGAACTGGACTGTAGGGAAGCCCGGGATCAAGGGTATAAATTTCACTTCAGTTGGCTATTGATCCTAATTTATTTTATTGCATGGGAGATGCCGAAATGTGTGACCTTCCTGAACATCGAGTTGTTTGAACCTCTGGCCATGAAGTTCAGTACACTGTGGTAGTTGAACGACATGAATAAACAGTGGCAGTCAAATGCCATGTTCCATACGTATTACAACCAGTTGAAGGTATCCATCCATTCCTAGCCTCGTATGACCCCGAATACCCTCCACAGGTTTCGACCCTTAATGAAATTCAACGTGGACCACCATTTTATTTACATCACAGTGCACACAAATGGACATAAACAACAACTGCAATCATACTAGAAGTTGACGGAGGATGACTTGGAAGAAATTACCAAGGAGTGGTTGGTGGACCTCCTTGTTCCAGCAGACCTTGCGGATTTGTCTGATGTTGACAACCCATAAACAACATAGGATACAGCCAAACCTAGCAAGATAAATAAGATCGAAGAGGTCCATGATCTAGACAGCGCATCCATGAGGACCACTTCCATATTAGCAGAGCAAGGAGGTGATGGCAGAGAGATAGATGGCGTAGAATATGAACAAAATAAAGGCGAGGTTACACCACCTAGAGACAAGGAGGACCCCTCGAAGAAAAGGAAGGGTTCCCCTCCAAAACCTTCCTCTAGGAAGAATTCGAGAGCATCTATGACTAAAATGAAGACCACCCTAACCTCACACGACTTCAACTTCATTGTCACAACACTGAACGATGCATTGGATATAGCAGAGAAGCAAGAGGTTCAATAAGAATAGATATAAAATCAGATCAAGGTTGAACTTCAAGGAGTGCAACATGCACTACAGTCCAGCTGCGCAGTTTCCACTGTGCCTCTACCATCGAAAACACCAGAACTGGGAGATGAGCCAGTTCAACGCCACTGGATCGCTGATACATTCGAAGCTCGCCTTCAAAAAGCATAGGAGGAGACAATGCAAGCCACCCAGGATTTAGCGCACGTACATAAATACCTTGAAGAGAACTACAGTACTGCAGAACGAGAGAAGCTTTCTCTCCAAGTGAAGTCCGATGAAGAAAAATACCAACTGCATAAAGAAAAGGAACAGTTGCTCACAGAGCAACTCGAAGTTAAGGAAATGGTCAACAAAGCACTTCTCTCTGTGACAATTTTTGAAGTCAAGAACGAAGAGAGAGTTCCACAATNGGGCATCCATTCTTCCGAAAACTTGGAGAAATTTTTTTATTCATATAATTGGTATATCAAATCCATTAGATAAATATATGGGTCTCTTAGGTTTACCATGTTGTACCAGCCATTTCTCCTGTTCGTGAATTTCTTGTCTTCTTTCCACCATGAGGCCATTAAACTGCTAGTGTCACAGAACTCATGAAATTTGACCACAAACTCTGTATTTAGTCTTTCCTCTGGGTCTCTGAGTTTGTAGTATGGATCTAGGTATGTTTAATAGAGTCTATCCTAGTTTGAAAACTAGGGTATTGATAGATGAAAGAAGATTTGATATTAATAGATCTGACAAGAATAGTGAAAGATATGTTATACCTATGCATAGAAATAATGTTTGGACTAACGAGTGGATGAAGGATCCTAGAAATAATTTGTTGCAGGTTAGCTACCATGATCTTAGTGCGCATTACAAAAGAGGCTGGGGATCATTTAAAATAAATAGAGGACTAACCCTCTGTTACAGTTGCAGAAAACCAGGACATCTTGCTAAATAATTCCTTGGGAGAAGGCATAGTTTTCTTTGTTGCAAATCTATGGACCATGGAGTGTTGGATTGCCCCAGAATGATTGCTAATCTTGAAGGAATGAATCTGAATCAAGGAAACCCTAAGGTAGCTCTGGAGGCTATAGCAGAACCCCAGAAAGAATCAGAGAAGGTATTGCTACAGATGAGAGAAACCTTGGATGACCACTGACATGTTAGATTATCAGATATCTTTAAAGACAAGGAATTCCTTGAAGCAAGAATAGGAGACTTCGACATTGACTATTCTCTAGACAAGGAAACACATGTGAATATCATGGCAGAGAGAACTTGGGAAGCTATAGGAAGGCCTACTATGATTCCTTCATTAGGAGGACTAGGGTTATTCAGAGGAAAAATGGTAAACCTGTGTGGAAGGCTCACTCGGATACCTATGACCGTCAATGGAACTTTGATAGAGGAATATTTTGAGATTATTCAATTTGTTGAAGACAACGCCCCATTTACCATGTTAATCAAAAAACCTTGGATTGACATAGATCAATCTAGATGAAAGAAGGAAGAAGAAGTTTTGGAACAAAAGAAGCAAGAGTTAAAAGATTTCATGACCAGAAGGATCACACACTTGATCGAAGAACAGGAGAACAGATTGAAGCTATTTAACACTAGAAACCCAGATGTTGAAGATGAAAGAACATTAGAAGACTCTCAGAAGACTGAAGTACCTATTTCAAATAAAGAAGAGGTATTACCCTTGAATCCTAGGAAAGAATCTCAACAACGCACAACGACTATGTTAAAATAAGACAAGAATCAGAATGGGAAAAGACATACTGAGCTGAAGCTCACTGGAAATAAGGCTAGGAAGAAAAGTAAGAAGAGGGCTAAGATTGAAAAGTTATAGAAGATTCCAGAAGGAACTTCGTAGACAAAAATTTTGCAGAATTGAAACTTTGTCAAGATATCAGAATAGCAACACATGGAACTTCACCATGAAGAAGCAATATAGTTGTTGGAATCGATATATCCATTTGACTCCCACTCCAAACGGGTCAGAAAACATTTACAGCTTGACACCAGACCATTGAACAGAACCATAACGGAGAAAACAAGAGTTAATGAGGCTTCATACCCATTACAAGAGAACCATTGCCGAGTTGCCTATTTATCATGTCGCGCCATGCCCAGAGAACACTTTTTCTAACGAAGAATTTGAAGCCCGCATACTAAGATAATTGTATACAATGATCATTGCACTATTGTTGTTTGTTCCAGTGTTGTATCTAAGTTCATTGTGACCCCGATAATTTTAATCCTGAGCGCGTATGTCCAACGAGCTCACTGCAGTTGAAGAATCAGTAACAAAAGTTCTCCTCGACATAATGACTGAGAGAGTCATGTCGAAGAGAGGAGTGTCTACAGGTGTACAAGCATCTTTGATGAGAGGACTTCCGACCTCTCTGTCCACTGCTCAAGTCGGTCCATCCCGACAAGTAGATAAAAAGTGAACTAAGCATAGGGATGATCTTGCAAATGATAAGTCAATCCAAAGTATACTACCCACCTATCTACCACCTCTGAGTGGCGTAATCAATCTAGACAATGTGCCCAAATATTTTGAGTATGCCTTGGTCACTGTGTACCTCCTGAAGGGGATACGTGCAGTTTGCACTGACCAAGATAAAATTTCATCGTTGAAGTTCAATGACTTCAACCTCGAACACAGGAAGGTCTATAACATGCTCACCTTGCACAAGTATCTGAACCAAGGGAAAGAACTCAAAGATCATCCCCCAGTCATGGACCATGAACCTTGTGAAGTCCACACTGCTCAATGTCATGAAGATTCCTCAGTTTGGTAGGCACCAAGAAGTGAACGCATGCATCAAGTTGTTGTTGTCCTGCTACCATGAAGGATATTTGTGGTTGAACCATTGTATCACAGTGGATCCAACGTTGATTAATTGGATCACAGGGCTAAGAATTCAAGGCCCTGACCCATAGGATTTTTACCTGGGAAAAGCCATGGGTCACACTCTTGCATAGAATATTAAAGACACATACAAAGATGTTGAGAAGGGAATGTGAGGCTACAAGGTAGTTTCTATCCAGAGCAATGCAGTATGCCTCACTTGCCAATTGATTATAGGAAAGTTGGTGTGAAAGAATTGACCCACCCAAGTCACTGGTTTCATAGTCGACCTCGCAGGGAAGTGCACATAAGGACTTCAGATGAATTGGGCACAGTACCTGGTAAACTAGTTGGAACTAGACTGTAGGGAAGCCCGGGATCAAGGGTATAAATTTCACTTCAGTTGGCTATTGATCCTAATTTCTTTTATTGCATGGGAGATGCCGAAATGTGTGACCTTCCCGGACATCGAGTTGTTTGAACCTCTGGCCATGAAGTTCAGTACATTGTGGTAGTTGAACGACATGAATAAACAGTGGCAGTCAAATGCCATGTTCCATACGTATTACAACCAGTTGAAGGTATCCATCCATTCCTAGCCTCGTATGACCCCGAATACCCTCCACAGGTTTCGACCCTTAATGAAATTCAACGTGGACCACCATTTTATTTACATCACAGTGCACACAAATGGACATAAACAACAACTGCAATCATACTAGAAGTTGACGGAGGATGACTTGGAAGAAATTACCAAGGAGTGGTTGGTGGACCTCCTTGTTCCAGCAGACCTTGCGGATTTGTCTGATGTTGACAACCCATAAACAACATAGGATACAGCCAAACCTAGCAAGATAAATAAGATCGAAGAGGTCCATGATCTAGACAGCGCATCCATGAGGACCACTTCCATATTAGCAGAGCAAGGAGGTGATGGCAGAGAGATAGATGGCGTAGAATATGAACAAAATAAAGGCGAGGTTACACCACCTAGAGACAAGGAGGACCCCTCGAAGAAAAGGAAGGGTTCCCCTCCAAAACCTTCCTCTAGGAAGAATTCGAGAGCATCTATGACTAAAATGAAGACCACCCTAACCTCACACGACTTCAACTTCATTGTCACAACACTGAACGATGCATTGGATATAGCAGAGAAGCAAGAGGTTCAATAAGAATAGATATAAAATCAGATCAAGGTTGAACTTCAAGGAGTGCAACATGCACTACAGTCCAGCTGCGCAGTTTCCACTGTGCCTCTACCATCGAAAACACCAGAACTGGGAGATGAGCCAGTTCAACGCCACTGGATCGCTGATACATTCGAAGCTCGCCTTCAAAAAGCATAGGAGGAGACAATGCAAGCCACCCAGGATTTAGCGCACGTACATAAATACCTTGAAGAGAACTACAGTACTGCAGAACGAGAGAAGCTTTCTCTCCAAGTGAAGTCCGATGAAGAAAAATACCAACTGCATAAAGAAAAGGAACAGTTGCTCACAGAGCAACTCGAAGTTAAGGAAATGGTCAACAAAGCACTTCTCTCTGTGACAATTTTTGAAGTCAAGAACGAAGAGAGAGTTCCACAATAGGTGGCGCAACTTGAAAAGGTAATCTAGCAGCTCCAACAACGCATAGTAGAATTGTAGCTCCTCACTATGCCCGAGACCCCTCAAGATGTAAGAGACCTAAGGGAAGTAATTACCCGCAGCGCAGTTAACAGATTAAAATCCCTTGCATTGGAATGCAAGAAGTTGAGTAACCATAGTGCCCATACATATGAAAACCTCACTGAGAACCCGGAGTTATAGACATTGGAGTCATAGCTCCAGGAAGCGAAGCAACACACAGATACACTATAGGCACAACTGAAGGCCCTATCGGCTATAGAAAGAATGAAGAGGTCTCATGAAAAATGCACAGCTCAACAACATATCCATATGCTTCAAAGAAAAGTGATGGAAATCACTCAATGGCTTCAACCTTTGTAAGATAAGTCATGCTAGTTGTTTATATAGGTAGAGAGCCGAGGAGCAAAGTTAGAAAAGGTTGTCATCGTAGTAGAACAATGCCTAGAAGGGCCAGTGAATGAAACACTAATCCAAGAATTCTCCGACCAAGAGGCCACAACAAAGTAGAAAGTCGAAGAAGCACGAGCCAAGCTCGAGGCGTTCGAGGAAGAATTTATCAGACTAGAGTGACTCGGGATGAGTCTCAGATGAGTGTTGGGGGCCTATTGTACCTTGACCAAGTTTTGGGAGTTTCTTGGTCATGTTGACCTATTTTGGGACTTCGACAGCCTGTCGAATGAGGAGCGCAGGATGAAGTGGAGATCACGGGATATCGACCCCCTTTTGGGTCCCTTTTTGGGTTTTTGGGAATATGTAGCAGGAATGGGATGTCGACCCATGGGTTTACCCATGTGTAGGCCTATTTTTTAATATATATATAGATGTCTAGACCATATAGAAGAAGAGTAGAGAAGTGCATTTATGTGATGATATGCTAAGTGCTAAATGATAAGTGCTAGTGTGGATTGTAAGGGATTTGTGCTTTTTATGTAAGACTTGTAGAGATGAGTGCAAGTCCTTGTGTGAGACTATAGAAGGCTTAGTGCTGCAACGCAAGGAAGAAGGATCTAACAAGTTGTGAACATCTTCTATCCTGTGCGAAGTAATGGTTTTTATGGCTTTGTGCTTGTAACCGATTGATTGAAAACAATACAGAAGAAGAGTTGGTGGACATAGCCCCAGGGTGGGGGTGAACCACGTAAACACTGTGCTATGTGCTTTGTGATTTTTCTTGATGTGTTCACATGTTATCTGCTAAGTGATTTGATATGTTTAGATAGATCTACTTTTGTTTCATGCTTATGATATGTGAGGATATTAGATCTGATCAAGATAGTCATGCTTAGTGCTTGATATGCTCATTCTGATCCATTTATATGTTAAGTGCTTAAATACTGTATATTAGTGTGAATGCTGTGAAGCTCTATTTTATCAGCGAAGTGAACAGTGATTTCATATTGAGGGACTGACAGCGTTAAGAGCTATATTAAGTGCTATAATCATAGATATGTGTCCCAGCTAAGGTTGCAGACACCTGAGTCTTGCAACCATCCCTGCCTCTACCTCAGGTGAGACTTCTTCTGCTTCACAGGTGTCATCGAAAGGGCCAATAATTAGGTCTTTGTTGGTGCACTGTTGTAGCATTGAACCCTAGGTCTACCCCTATGCCAACACATATTCATATAGATCGGATCTAACATTCTTACATATCATTATCACTAAGCATAAGCAGATCTATATATCTATATCAAATCACTTAGAAAGAGAGTCATAACCACATTCAGTCAAGAACAAAGCATAACAACACAATGTTTTACATGGTTCACCCCTACCTTGGGGCTACGTCCACCAAATATTCTTATTTATTGTCTTTAGTCAATCAGTTACAAGAACAGAGCCTCATAAACCTTACTCTGTACAGGACAAAAGATCTATGCAGCTCGCTAGATCCTTCTTCCTTGTGTTCCAACACTAAGCCTTCCATAACCTTGCTATAATGAATTGCACTTAACTCCACAAGTCTCACACAGTATGCAAACATACTTACAATTCTTGATCACACAGATCCAACTCTTGGCACTTATCCTATTTTCATACATGACATATATGCACCACACTTCTATCTATCCTAAGCATCTATTTATATATTACAAAATAGGCCTAAACATGGGTAAACCCATGGTCAACATCCCATTCTCGTTACATATTCCCATATCCCAAAAAGAACCCAAAAAGGGGTCGAGATCCCGTGATCTCCGCTTCATCTTGCGCTCCTCCTTCGACAGGCTGTCAAATTCCAAAATAGGTCAACATGACCAAGAATCTCCCAAAACTTGGTCAAGGGCCAACAATCAGTCCACTTTTCCTGGAGAAGGAAAAGAGTAAGCAAACTCATGGAATTATTATGCACTTGTATTAATTTGATAAATGATGAGAGCGTTGTACACTAGCTAAAAAATGTGATTAGATAGTATGAGATATGAAAGGTAGATCCCCTATTAAATAAAGTAGTACATCAACTATCCAAAAAGAGAAGGACAAATAAGGAACTACACCTTAACGCTCAAATTGGAGAATACGATATAGATTATGTGGTCCTCGACTTAGGATCGGAGGTCAATGTTGTGACGAAGCAAACCTGAGCATTGATGGGAAAACCTAAGTTGATCTATTCCCCTATCAGGCTCAGGATGGCCAATCAACAAGATGTGAGCCCCTTCGGAAGATTGGAACATGTCCCTATGGACATCGATGGGGTCAGAACATTTGTGGACTTCGAGGTAATTGACATAGTTGATGATAGTTGTCCTTATCCCGCGTTGTTAGGAATTGATTGGTATTTCAACAATTTTACTGTTGTTGACATAAACAAAATAAGAATGATGTTTAAAGGAGATGGCCTTAGGTTCATCGCACCTTTGGATCCTGATGACAGTCCCAGATACACAGAGCCCATTAGAAAAGAGGACTTCATAAATTGACCGCGAGACAACAAGATTACATTAATCCTACAACAGATGGGAATTTAAGCTAGCGAAGTGACAATGCATGCTCATCAAACTTAGAAGAAGCACTAGAGAACTGATAGAAAAATATGTATGAAAATTCTTCACGACGATGTGCTAGATTGACCAGAGAAGTTCGTTGTATCGGCACAATAGTAAGTAATTTACCCATGTTTGATGGTTTGAATCACTTAGAAACTTTCTTATTGGAATTTGAAGAAACTATTCTAGTACAACAGAGACTTTTGGCACTAGACGAGGCTTTGAAAGATACTCCATCAAGATGGTGGGGGACACAAAAAAGGAACATCACAAATTGGATACAATGTCGCACTTTGATGACAATGCGATTTTCATAACAAGTTGAAGGATGCGAATTTAGGTACACAGGTCAAAGCTTTCCGAAAGACCATGTGCAAGGTTGTGAGGAGTCCTGGACTTGCATTCCTCAAGAATAGTGGGTGCATAAATTCATCAATACTCTAGACACAACGCCTATCAACTGGTACCTTGAAGTGGAACTGCGCCTCACCACTGCAAATTGACAAGGTATGAAACATAATTTTGTAGCTAGATTTTTATTTGAAAGTCAACACCCTCTAGTAGATCAATCTTTATATATTGTAAGACAAAAAGTATTTGAGGAGGAACCTAGCCTCCCTGTGGAGAAAGAAGAGGATGAATGGACTGCACCTCTTCATAAATTGCAAGGATGTTACAATATCAATGCCGATGAAGATGATGATCCTAGGAAGGTGAACATCACAAAAATGGAAGGACAACGAAACATAGAAGGAACATGAGTCGAACTACCTTTTATTGAGCAACCAATCAAAATCAAGAAATTTAATATAGGAACATAGAAATTACCTAATCTTGCTAATGTTGGAGATTATTGGGATGATGCCACTATTGATAAGATCCCAGAATTGTTGCATGAATATCAGGACTTGTTTCCAACCAAGTTCACTGATATGAAGGGAATTAAAGGGCCCATGGGAGAGATGAAGATCCCATTGAAACTAGATGCAAGGCCAGTTAAATAAAAACCTTACAGATTGAACCCTAAATATAAGGAGAAAGTGAAGATTGAACTAGACAAAATGCTGGAAGCAAGGATCATAGAACCTGTTGAAGAGTCAGAATGGATCAGCCATATGGTGGTGCAGGATAAGAAGACCACATAAATAAATATCTGTGTAGATCTAAGGAAGATGAATGATGCATGTTTACATGACCCATTCCCTACACCATTTACTGATGAAGTGTTAGATAATGTGGGAGGAAAGGAGGTCTACTCCTTTACAAATGAATTTTCAGGATATCATTAGATCAGGATTGCCAAAGAAGAACACCATAAGACCACATTTGCAACAAAATGTGGATCCTACCAGTATACAATGATGCCATTTGGATTGAAGAATGTGCCAGCCATATTTTCTAGGGTGGTGGTCGAATCATTCAAGGAGTTTTTACATAAATTTCTGGAAGAATATTTTGATGATTGCACTGTTTTTACCTTAATGCAAAATCATATTTAATGTTTAAGACTAATGTTGGATAAGTGTAGGAAATTTTAGATTTCCCTAAACTTGAAGAAGTGCATCTTATTTTCACCCTTTGGAGTGCTTCTAGGCCATATTGTGTGTAAGAAGGGATTACTGGTAGATCCATCTAATATTTCCATTATAGTTGATTTACCCCCTCCTACTTCAGCCAAACAACTGCGCACGATGCTGGGACATACTAGATACTATATGAAGTTAATTAAAGGCTATGCACATATCAAAACACCCATGGAGAATATTTTGAAGAAAGACTATCAGTATCAATGGACAAAAGAATGCCAACAGAGCTTCAACACACTAAAACATAAAATGGTTATTGTGCCTATTCTAGTTTTCTCAGATTATAGAAAGGAATTTCATGTGCATGTTGATGCATCCTCTATTTCAATAGGAGTTGTGTTAGCACAACTGGGATATGGAGACATTGACCACCCATTATCCTTTGCTAGCAGGAAGATATCAACAACCAAGATAAATTACACAACCATTGAGAGAGAAGGGTTAGCCATGGTGTATGCACTGCAAACGTTTCACCACTACTTGTTGTGAGGACACTTTAAAATGTTCATTGATCACTCTATGCTGAAATACCTAGTCAACAAGCCAATATTGGGGGGAAGAATATGCATATGGATTCTTCTCTTTCAGGAATATGATTTTGAGATCGTGGTTAAGCCAGGGAGAATGAACAAAGGACCTGATCACTTGTTGAGGTTGGAACATGGAGAGGAACCTACTAGTTTGGAGGATACACTGTCGGATGCACAGTTGCTGTCCATTAGAAAGGTTGATGATCACTTTGCTGAGATAGTCCAGTTCCTGTCAACAGGAATGGCACCTAGTGAATACACAATTAACTAGAAGAAACAACTGGTAGTGCGCGCTGCATATTTTTCACTTATATCTAGGAAACTATAGAAGATGGGACATGATGAGATCCTAAGGAGATTTTTCATGGAAGGCAAAAGACCACTGATTTTAGCATAATCTCATGAAGGCAACACAAGAGGAAAATACGCAGGAAAATCAACAACGCAGAAGGTTCTTAGAGTTGGCCTCTGGTGGCCTACTTTACACATAGGTGCTAAAGACTACTACAGAGCCTGCGATGTATGCCAAAGAGTTGGGAAACCATCCAGAAGAAATGACATGCCATTAGCACCCCAACTAACCTTACAAGCATTTCAGAAATGGGCCATTGACTTTGTGGGACCTATAAACCCACCAGGGAAGCAAACATGAGCTAGGTACATAATCACTGTGACAGAGTACTTGACCAGATGGGCCGAAGCAAGAGCAATTAAATATTATAGTGCAACTACAGCTGCACATTTTATATTTGATGATATCATAACCAGGTTTGGATGCCCAAAGATCCTCATGAGTGATCAAGGTACACATTTTATTAATAAGACTATTGAAGCCTTGACTCAAGAATTTGAAGTTCACCACCAGAAGAGCACTCCTTACCACCCACAAGCGAATGGGATGGTCGAAGCTTTCAACAAGATCTTGGAGACAATGCTGACAGAGATTTGTAGTGTAAACAAAGATGACTAGGATTTGAGAGTACAAACAATATTATGCGCCTATATAACCACTTGTAAGAAGATGACAATGCATACCCCTTTTAAGTTGGTTTATGGTCTAGAGCCAGTTGTCTCGATGGAATATTTGGTCCCTAGCTTAAGAATTGCAGCCTTTACAGATATGGATAACACTGGTGTTGTTCAAGAGAGGCTCGCGCATTTGGTTGAACTAGAGGAAGATCTATTTATTGCAGGATTCGATCAGTAGGTGCAGAAGGAAAGAGAGAAGGCCTACCATGACAGACACATCAAGAAGAAATCATTTAAGCAAGGAGATTTGGTATTTTTATATGACAAAAAAATCATGAAGAATCCAAGGAAGTTAAGAACACATTGGTTGGGGCCATATGAGGTTTTCTACATCACAAAAGGAGGTGCTACACAGTTGAAGACTTTGAATGGAGAATGGAAGGAAGGATTGGTGAATGGAAGCCGATTGAAATTGTACTATGACAACCAACTGCCTCGCATCTCTCAATAAAAATAGAAGGAGAAGGGTCTAGGTACTAGGTGTAGTTGAAACTAGGTACCAGGCACAAAAAAGACAGTCTACACATAGTGGGGAGGAACAGAGCAGAAAGCCCAGACTACGTTGTGCAGTCTGTAGTTGAAGAAAATAAGAAGGTTCAGATCAGAGTGCCTTAGGATGAGTCACAAGTGAGTGTTGGGGAACTGTTGGCCCTTGGTTATGTAAGTAAGAAAATATTACGAAGGAAAGACGAAACATGAACTATGTGAAAGATGCATTGATTGATATTGGGTTGAAGTGAGAAAAAGAGCAGAAAAGATGAAGAGAAGTAAAATAAATCAAGTCGTTGGACGAGGAGATCGAGGAAGACATATTAGCAAGGAAGACAGATCGTGGACAACTCAACAAGAAAAAAAAATCCACCAATAGATGCTTTGGAGCACCTCGCAGGAAAGAAGGAAAGACAGGTTGGCAAAGACCAAAAAAGTTGGTCAAGTTGACCTAGGTTTTTGATATCTAGGGTTTCGACACCTAGGCTTCAGCCTAAGGCTATCGGTGAGGTATTTTAATGTATAAATAAAGGTCAAGAGGACTTGATATGGGTTCGATTATGTGATGATGAGTGATTGTTGTTATTACTGAGAGAGGAGTATTGTGTGCTGAGAGAAGTCTGTGTTGTAAGATCTTCAACTGAGTGCGAAGATCAACCCTGCANTTGACAACCCATAAACAACATAGGATACAACCAGACCTAGCAAGATAAATAAGATAGAAGAGGTCCATGATCTAGACAGCGCATCCGTGAGGACCACTTCCATATTAGCAGAGCAAGGAGGTGATGGCAGAGAGATAGATGGCGTAGAATATGAACAAAATAAAGGCAAGGTTACACCACCTAGAGACGAGGAGGACCCCTCGAAGAAAAGGAAGGGTTCCCCTCCAAAACCTTCTTCTAGGAAGAATTCGAGAGAATCTATGACTAAAATGAAGACCACCCTAACCTCACACGACTTCAACTTCATTGTCACAACACTGAACGATGCATTGGAGATAGCAGAGAAGCAAGAGGTTCAATAAGAATAGACATAAAATCAGATCAAGGTTGAACTTCAAAGAGTGCAACATGCACTACAGTCCAGCTGCGCAGTTTCCACTGTGCCTCTACCATCGAAAACACCAGAACTGGGAGATGAGCCAGTTCAACGCCACCGAATCGCTGATACATTCGAAGATCACCTTCAAAAAGCATAGGAGGAGACAATGAAAGCCACCCAAGATTTAGCGCACGTACATAAATACCTTGAAGATCACTGCAGTACTACAGAACGAGAGAAGCTTGCTCTCCAAGTGAAGTCCGATGAAGAAAAATACCAACTACATAAAGAAAAGGAACAGTTGCTCACAGAGCAACTCGAAGTTAAGGAAATGGTCAACAAAGCACTTCTCTCTGTGACAATTTTTGAAGTCAAGAACGAAGAGAGAGTTCCACAATAGGTGGCGCAACTTGAAAAGGTAATCTAGCAGCTCCAACAACGCATAGTAGAATTGTAGCTCCTCACTATGCCCGAGACCCCTCAAGATGTAAGAGACCTAAGGGAAGTAATTACCCGCAGCGCAGTTAACAGATTAAAATCCCTTGCATTGGAATGCAAGAAGTTGAGTAACCATAGTGCCCATACATATGAAAACCTCACTGAGAACCCGGAGTTATAGACATTGGAGTCATAGCTCCAGGAAGCGAAGCAACACACAGATACACTATAGGCACAACTGAAGGCCCTATCGGCTATAGAAAGAATGAAGAGGTCTCATGAAAAATGCACAGCTCAACAACATATCCATATGCTTCAAAGAAAAGTGATGGAAATCACTCAATGGCTTCAACCTTTGTAAGATAAGTCATGCTAGTTGTTTATATAGGTAGAGAGCCGAGGAGCAAAGTTAGAAAAGGTTGTCATCGTAGTAGAACAATGCCTAGAAGGGCCAGTGAATGAAACACTAATCCAAGAATTCTCCGACCAAGAGGCCACAACAAAGTAGAAAGTCGAAGAAGCACGAGCCAAGCTCGAGGCGTTCGAGGAAGAATTTATCAGACTAGAGTGACTCGGGATGAGTCTCAGATGAGTGTTGGGGGCCTATTGTACCTTGACCAAGTTTTGGGAGTTTCTTGGTCATGTTGACCTATTTTGGGACTTCGACAGCCTGTCGAATGAGGAGCGCAGGATGAAGTGGAGATCACGGGATATCGACCCCCTTTTGGGTCCCTTTTTGGGTTTTTGGGAATATGTAGCAGGAATGGGATGTCGACCCATGGGTTTACCCATGTGTAGGCCTATTTTTTAATATATATATAGATGTCTAGACCATATAGAAGAAGAGTAGAGAAGTGCATTTATGTGATGATATGCTAAGTGCTAAATGATAAGTGCTAGTGTGGATTGTAAGGGATTTGTGCTTTTTATGTAAGACTTGTAGAGATGAGTGCAAGTCCTTGTGTGAGACTATAGAAGGCTTAGTGCTGCAACGCAAGGAAGAAGGATCTAACAAGTTGTGAACATCTTCTATCCTGTGCGAAGTAATGGTTTTTATGGCTTTGTGCTTGTAACCGATTGATTGAAAACAATACAGAAGAAGAGTTGGTGGACATAGCCCCAGGGTGGGGGTGAACCACGTAAACACTGTGCTATGTGCTTTGTGATTTTTCTTGATGTGTTCACATGTTATCTGCTAAGTGATTTGATATGTTTAGATAGATCTACTTTTGTTTCATGCTTATGATATGTGAGGATATTAGATCTGATCAAGATAGTCATGCTTAGTGCTTGATATGCTCATTCTGATCCATTTATATGTTAAGTGCTTAAATACTGTATATTAGTGTGAATGCTGTGAAGCTCTATTTTATCAGCGAAGTGAACAGTGATTTCATATTGAGGGACTGACAGCGTTAAGAGCTATATTAAGTGCTATAATCATAGATATGTGTCCCAGCTAAGGTTGCAGACACCTGAGTCTTGCAACCATCCCTGCCTCTACCTCAGGTGAGACTTCTTCTGCTTCACAGGTGTCATCGAAAGGGCCAATAATTAGGTCTTTGTTGGTGCACTGTTGTAGCATTGAACCCTAGGTCTACCCCTATGCCAACACATATTCATATAGATCGGATCTAACATTCTTACATATCATTATCACTAAGCATAAGCAGATCTATATATCTATATCAAATCACTTAGAAAGAGAGTCATAACCACATTCAGTCAAGAACAAAGCATAACAACACAATGTTTTACATGGTTCACCCCTACCTTGGGGCTACGTCCACCAAATATTCTTATTTATTGTCTTTAGTCAATCAGTTACAAGAACAGAGCCTCATAAACCTTACTCTGTACAGGACAAAAGATCTATGCAGCTCGCTAGATCCTTCTTCCTTGTGTTCCAACACTAAGCCTTCCATAACCTTGCTATAATGAATTGCACTTAACTCCACAAGTCTCACACAGTATGCAAACATACTTACAATTCTTGATCACACAGATCCAACTCTTGGCACTTATCCTATTTTCATACATGACATATATGCACCACACTTCTATCTATCCTAAGCATCTATTTATATATTACAAAATAGGCCTAAACATGGGTAAACCCATGGTCAACATCCCATTCTCGTTACATATTCCCATATCCCAAAAAGAACCCAAAAAGGGGTCGAGATCCCGTGATCTCCGCTTCATCTTGCGCTCCTCCTTCGACAGGCTGTCAAATTCCAAAATAGGTCAACATGACCAAGAATCTCCCAAAACTTGGTCAAGGGCCAACAATCAGTCCACTTTTCCTGGAGAAGGAAAAGAGTAAGCAAACTCATGGAATTATTATGCACTTGTATTAATTTGATAAATGATGAGAGCGTTGTACACTAGCTAAAAAATGTGATTAGATAGTATGAGATATGAAAGGTAGATCCCCTATTAAATAAAGTAGTACATCAACTATCCAAAAAGAGAAGGACAAATAAGGAACTACACCTTAACGCTCAAATTGGAGAATACGATATAGATTATGTGGTCCTCGACTTAGGATCGGAGGTCAATGTTGTGACGAAGCAAACCTGAGCATTGATGGGAAAACCTAAGTTGATCTATTCCCCTATCAGGCTCAGGATGGCCAATCAACAAGATGTGAGCCCCTTCGGAAGATTGGAACATGTCCCTATGGACATCGATGGGGTCAGAACATTTGTGGACTTCGAGGTAATTGACATAGTTGATGATAGTTGTCCTTATCCCGCGTTGTTAGGAATTGATTGGTATTTCAACAATTTTACTGTTGTTGACATAAACAAAATAAGAATGATGTTTAAAGGAGATGGCCTTAGGTTCATCGCACCTTTGGATCCTGATGACAGTCCCAGATACACAGAGCCCATTAGAAAAGAGGACTTCATAAATTGACCGCGAGACAACAAGATTACATTAATCCTACAACAGATGGGAATTTAAGCTAGCGAAGTGACAATGCATGCTCATCAAACTTAGAAGAAGCACTAGAGAACTGATAGAAAAATATGTATGAAAATTCTTCACGACGATGTGCTAGATTGACCAGAGAAGTTCGTTGTATCGGCACAATAGTAAGTAATTTACCCATGTTTGATGGTTTGAATCACTTAGAAACTTTCTTATTGGAATTTGAAGAAACTATTCTAGTACAACAGAGACTTTTGGCACTAGACGAGGCTTTGAAAGATACTCCATCAAGATGGTGGGGGACACAAAAAAGGAACATCACAAATTGGATACAATGTCGCACTTTGATGACAATGCGATTTTCATAACAAGTTGAAGGATGCGAATTTAGGTACACAGGTCAAAGCTTTCCGAAAGACCATGTGCAAGGTTGTGAGGAGTCCTGGACTTGCATTCCTCAAGAATAGTGGGTGCATAAATTCATCAATACTCTAGACACAACGCCTATCAACTGGTACCTTGAAGTGGAACTGCGCCTCACCACTGCAAATTGACAAGGTATGAAACATAATTTTGTAGCTAGATTTTTATTTGAAAGTCAACACCCTCTAGTAGATCAATCTTTATATATTGTAAGACAAAAAGTATTTGAGGAGGAACCTAGCCTCCCTGTGGAGAAAGAAGAGGATGAATGGACTGCACCTCTTCATAAATTGCAAGGATGTTACAATATCAATGCCGATGAAGATGATGATCCTAGGAAGGTGAACATCACAAAAATGGAAGGACAACGAAACATAGAAGGAACATGAGTCGAACTACCTTTTATTGAGCAACCAATCAAAATCAAGAAATTTAATATAGGAACATAGAAATTACCTAATCTTGCTAATGTTGGAGATTATTGGGATGATGCCACTATTGATAAGATCCCAGAATTGTTGCATGAATATCAGGACTTGTTTCCAACCAAGTTCACTGATATGAAGGGAATTAAAGGGCCCATGGGAGAGATGAAGATCCCATTGAAACTAGATGCAAGGCCAGTTAAATAAAAACCTTACAGATTGAACCCTAAATATAAGGAGAAAGTGAAGATTGAACTAGACAAAATGCTGGAAGCAAGGATCATAGAACCTGTTGAAGAGTCAGAATGGATCAGCCATATGGTGGTGCAGGATAAGAAGACCACATAAATAAATATCTGTGTAGATCTAAGGAAGATGAATGATGCATGTTTACATGACCCATTCCCTACACCATTTACTGATGAAGTGTTAGATAATGTGGGAGGAAAGGAGGTCTACTCCTTTACAAATGAATTTTCAGGATATCATTAGATCAGGATTGCCAAAGAAGAACACCATAAGACCACATTTGCAACAAAATGTGGATCCTACCAGTATACAATGATGCCATTTGGATTGAAGAATGTGCCAGCCATATTTTCTAGGGTGGTGGTCGAATCATTCAAGGAGTTTTTACATAAATTTCTGGAAGAATATTTTGATGATTGCACTGTTTTTACCTTAATGCAAAATCATATTTAATGTTTAAGACTAATGTTGGATAAGTGTAGGAAATTTTAGATTTCCCTAAACTTGAAGAAGTGCATCTTATTTTCACCCTTTGGAGTGCTTCTAGGCCATATTGTGTGTAAGAAGGGATTACTGGTAGATCCATCTAATATTTCCATTATAGTTGATTTACCCCCTCCTACTTCAGCCAAACAACTGCGCACGATGCTGGGACATACTAGATACTATATGAAGTTAATTAAAGGCTATGCACATATCAAAACACCCATGGAGAATATTTTGAAGAAAGACTATCAGTATCAATGGACAAAAGAATGCCAACAGAGCTTCAACACACTAAAACATAAAATGGTTATTGTGCCTATTCTAGTTTTCTCAGATTATAGAAAGGAATTTCATGTGCATGTTGATGCATCCTCTATTTCAATAGGAGTTGTGTTAGCACAACTGGGATATGGAGACATTGACCACCCATTATCCTTTGCTAGCAGGAAGATATCAACAACCAAGATAAATTACACAACCATTGAGAGAGAAGGGTTAGCCATGGTGTATGCACTGCAAACGTTTCACCACTACTTGTTGTGAGGACACTTTAAAATGTTCATTGATCACTCTATGCTGAAATACCTAGTCAACAAGCCAATATTGGGGGGAAGAATATGCATATGGATTCTTCTCTTTCAGGAATATGATTTTGAGATCGTGGTTAAGCCAGGGAGAATGAACAAAGGACCTGATCACTTGTTGAGGTTGGAACATGGAGAGGAACCTACTAGTTTGGAGGATACACTGTCGGATGCACAGTTGCTGTCCATTAGAAAGGTTGATGATCACTTTGCTGAGATAGTCCAGTTCCTGTCAACAGGAATGGCACCTAGTGAATACACAATTAACTAGAAGAAACAACTGGTAGTGCGCGCTGCATATTTTTCACTTATATCTAGGAAACTATAGAAGATGGGACATGATGAGATCCTAAGGAGATTTTTCATGGAAGGCAAAAGACCACTGATTTTAGCATAATCTCATGAAGGCAACACAAGAGGAAAATACGCAGGAAAATCAACAACGCAGAAGGTTCTTAGAGTTGGCCTCTGGTGGCCTACTTTACACATAGGTGCTAAAGACTACTACAGAGCCTGCGATGTATGCCAAAGAGTTGGGAAACCATCCAGAAGAAATGACATGCCATTAGCACCCCAACTAACCTTACAAGCATTTCAGAAATGGGCCATTGACTTTGTGGGACCTATAAACCCACCAGGGAAGCAAACATGAGCTAGGTACATAATCACTGTGACAGAGTACTTGACCAGATGGGCCGAAGCAAGAGCAATTAAATATTATAGTGCAACTACAGCTGCACATTTTATATTTGATGATATCATAACCAGGTTTGGATGCCCAAAGATCCTCATGAGTGATCAAGGTACACATTTTATTAATAAGACTATTGAAGCCTTGACTCAAGAATTTGAAGTTCACCACCAGAAGAGCACTCCTTACCACCCACAAGCGAATGGGATGGTCGAAGCTTTCAACAAGATCTTGGAGACAATGCTGACAGAGATTTGTAGTGTAAACAAAGATGACTAGGATTTGAGAGTACAAACAATATTATGCGCCTATATAACCACTTGTAAGAAGATGACAATGCATACCCCTTTTAAGTTGGTTTATGGTCTAGAGCCAGTTGTCTCGATGGAATATTTGGTCCCTAGCTTAAGAATTGCAGCCTTTACAGATATGGATAACACTGGTGTTGTTCAAGAGAGGCTCGCGCATTTGGTTGAACTAGAGGAAGATCTATTTATTGCAGGATTCGATCAGTAGGTGCAGAAGGAAAGAGAGAAGGCCTACCATGACAGACACATCAAGAAGAAATCATTTAAGCAAGGAGATTTGGTATTTTTATATGACAAAAAAATCATGAAGAATCCAAGGAAGTTAAGAACACATTGGTTGGGGCCATATGAGGTTTTCTACATCACAAAAGGAGGTGCTACACAGTTGAAGACTTTGAATGGAGAATGGAAGGAAGGATTGGTGAATGGAAGCCGATTGAAATTGTACTATGACAACCAACTGCCTCGCATCTCTCAATAAAAATAGAAGGAGAAGGGTCTAGGTACTAGGTGTAGTTGAAACTAGGTACCAGGCACAAAAAAGACAGTCTACACATAGTGGGGAGGAACAGAGCAGAAAGCCCAGACTACGTTGTGCAGTCTGTAGTTGAAGAAAATAAGAAGGTTCAGATCAGAGTGCCTTAGGATGAGTCACAAGTGAGTGTTGGGGAACTGTTGGCCCTTGGTTATGTAAGTAAGAAAATATTACGAAGGAAAGACGAAACATGAACTATGTGAAAGATGCATTGATTGATATTGGGTTGAAGTGAGAAAAAGAGCAGAAAAGATGAAGAGAAGTAAAATAAATCAAGTCGTTGGACGAGGAGATCGAGGAAGACATATTAGCAAGGAAGACAGATCGTGGACAACTCAACAAGAAAAAAAAATCCACCAATAGATGCTTTGGAGCACCTCGCAGGAAAGAAGGAAAGACAGGTTGGCAAAGACCAAAAAAGTTGGTCAAGTTGACCTAGGTTTTTGATATCTAGGGTTTCGACACCTAGGCTTCAGCCTAAGGCTATCGGTGAGGTATTTTAATGTATAAATAAAGGTCAAGAGGACTTGATATGGGTTCGATTATGTGATGATGAGTGATTGTTGTTATTACTGAGAGAGGAGTATTGTGTGCTGAGAGAAGTCTGTGTTGTAAGATCTTCAACTGAGTGCGAAGATCAACCCTGCAGCTGGGTGTGTAGGGAAGGGAGATATAGTAAAGAGAGAAGGAGAGAGATATGCAACATAAGAGTGTAGATAGAACTATAGATTTCACCTACTATATTATAAAGCACAGTTCTATGGACGTAGCCCTAGGGAGAGGGTGAACCACATATATCCTATTGTTGTGTGTGATTGATGCTATGTTCTTTTCTCTGTTACTCTGATGATGCATTGGTATGTTAGATCTGATATATAATTGTGTGAAGTAGGTTTATATTTAAAAGGAATGATATGATTTTCGTGCGTGATTTCCTTGATTCCACTTGCATTTCCTCTGGTTGTAGACACTTATGTCCCGCAACCCCCTATTGCTACTTCGAGTGAGACTTCATGTGCTTTGTAGGTGTTGCTGAAAGGGCCATTAGTTAGGGCTTGTTGGTGCGCTCTTAGAGTTTAACCCTGGGTCTACCCCCATGCCAACACATTTAAAACTTTGCGCCTGCATATTCTTCTGTCATTCTTCACTTACATTCTTCTGTTAGACGCGATCTCGGATTAGCATGGGCCTCCAGGGAAATCTACTCACAGGGGTACCAGGGGTTGACAGTTGAGTCCTCACGGTTGGGCCTTCCATGATTTTCATTTATGGGTTGAGCTGAGTTTTTAGCTACCATAACCTACTTTGACAACTGCTTCATTGGGATCTGAACGAGGATGAGACGACTTGGCACCTGTAAAATGCAGCGAGCTCTTCTAGCGGCCAATACTAGCGTTTCGACACTTAGTGCAACTCATGTGAACTTTTCTCATCTACTTGCATATGACCTCGAGCCATGACCTAATGCTTATCCCCTGTGAAATTTTGAGATTTCAGATTTTGATATTTTTCACTCCCCTTGATTTCAAATATCTCGATGCTTGAAATTGAAAAATGGCCCATCTGGATCAACAGTTGGATTTGCCTTGAATTTGATGGCCGAGATCATTTCCTTGAACAATATTAGTCACCTACTACTCGATAGGATTTTTCCCTTTCTTTATGGTCGTGCTTCCATATGACCACGAGTTGTGATCGTGGGCCCAACTCCCAGGCGCGTCGTGATTTCACGTTTCGCGAACTCACTTTTTGCTCCATGCTCAAACCTCTGAGTCGTGAAATTGCGATCTCTTGGATCAGGTGCCACACGTCCCCTTCGATCGGATGACCTAGATGACTATCGACATTTCATGACCCCGGCTATCAACACTTCTCACTTGATCTTTTTCGAAATGACTTTCTCCATGATTCAATCTTGCACCACGTGTCCCTCCTAGGATCAACGACTAGGATGGCCTCACGATTTCAGAACTTTGTCTGACGCTATACTTTGTGTAACTCTATGATCCCAATTTCCCGATGGTCATTGATCTGATATGCTTGATGCATCATCACTGTTGAAATATGATCTTGCTCACTCGCTTGATTTGAGTCCATATCAGATCGTTCCGAGTCTTGCATTTTGACACTTCTTGTGCAGGCCGCGAACTTGGGAAACCTGCTGTCCTTGACAACTATATGTGATCTGTTTTGGCTCCACAGAGGATGGCATACTCCCTGCGAGCTTCCAAGAATAAGAAGTTCCAGTCACCTTATGCATTGGTCTATGGAGTCAAGCCCAAAACATCGTGGTGAAAAATATAGGCCGATAAGTAAAAACAAAAATAAATATACATGCTCCAAGGAGATTATTTATATACAGTCCTAAACTAAATAATTTTTACACAGTGCTGGGTGAAAGAAAATTTCCACCATAGCCATTCAAGTAACTTCCCAACTGGAAGCTCCTTCACTCTGTCTGTGATTGATAACAGATAATGCAACCGTGATAGTAGAATGGTTACATTCTTCAGGTTTCCTCTTAATGTTGAGGTCAAGATAAAGTTGGGCTGCTCCCAAACATGAAGGAAATACAACTCCATGTATTCCTTCACAGGCTCATAGTCCAAGTGACAAACTCCAAAAAGTTTGTAACAGGAAGCCTTTTCTGCTATACATCTGCTCACACATGGCTGAATATCTCTGGTAGGCATAGGTGGGTGAACAGTCGATGCAGGCTGACTGACCTCAGACGATGCCTGCTCAAGGGTTAGATTCATAATCATAATAAACAGGACCCGTGGGAAAGATTTTCTCTTCGACCTACTGCTCCACGTCTTCTGCAGGCCTGGAATGGCATATTTCCTCATAATAATTTTTTGTTAATGAATAGAGGACAGGTCTTTGTTGTATGTTCTTGGAAATCTTGCATATCCAACTTAGAACTTGATTTATAGTTGTCATATACAAGTTGGCTTCTCCCCATGCTGTCAAAATGTGATGTAGGGCTCTGCTGCTCTTCATATTCCCTGGGATATCCATCGCAATTTGTTTGTTCTCAGCCAGTATCTGAAATCACTTCTTCATCATAAGCAGGGATTGCAAGAATGTATGCTTCAAAGACTGGAAAATCCTCTGTGCTCCCTTCAAACGAGCAGGAAGCATGTTCTGCCTTCAATTTTTCTAATTCTGCAGAAATTTCTTTTACCTTCTCCACCAACTTGGTTAGGGCATCTTTCTGCTCCTCGCAGCCTTCCTCCTCACAACTTTCATTCTCACAGCTTCTATAATATACCACCATATCTAGAACACAACCCTTATATCCCTCACAACAACTATAACAAATTAACTCAGATGAATAATACCTTTGAAAATGCTCATTAAAAGCTGCATGAAACTATTCCAGGGAGGAGATGCTAGCAAGGGGAAAGGATCGATACCACTCATGGGAATCCCCATCCAATGAGAACATGAACATATTCATAAGTACATCCTCATGATGTATCTCCCACTGATGCATGATTTCATGAAACTCAGGGAGATGTCGAGCAGGGTTGTCCTCTTTATGCTCTCTAAATATGGGGAAATAATCACCCCATTCATCCACAGTAGGGACAACATTAGGAAAACTAGGAACAACAAAAAAACTAAAAGGAGCAAACCTAAGAGCCAAGATTTTTTCCATTTCGAACTAGTGGAATCACCAATCGATCCTTCAACCATGGAGTCACCAGGTGAATGATGCGTAGAATGAGTGTGTCTGGTCTTTTTTCACCATCAANCATAAAGAAAAGGAACAGTTGCTCACAGAGCAACTCGAAGTTAAGGAAATGGTCAACAAAGCACTTCTCTCTGTGACAATTTTTGAAGTCAAGAACGAAGAGAGAGTTCCACAATAGGTGGCGCAACTTGAAAAGGTAATCTAGCAGCTCCAACAACGCATAGTAGAATTGTAGCTCCTCACTATGCCCGAGACCCCTCAAGATGTAAGAGACCTAAGGGAAGTAATTACCCGCAGCGCAGTTAACAGATTAAAATCCCTTGCATTGGAATGCAAGAAGTTGAGTAACCATAGTGCCCATACATATGAAAACCTCACTGAGAACCCGGAGTTATAGACATTGGAGTCATAGCTCCAGGAAGCGAAGCAACACACAGATACACTATAGGCACAACTGAAGGCCCTATCGGCTATAGAAAGAATGAAGAGGTCTCATGAAAAATGCACAGCTCAACAACATATCCATATGCTTCAAAGAAAAGTGATGGAAATCACTCAATGGCTTCAACCTTTGTAAGATAAGTCATGCTAGTTGTTTATATAGGTAGAGAGCCGAGGAGCAAAGTTAGAAAAGGTTGTCATCGTAGTAGAACAATGCCTAGAAGGGCCAGTGAATGAAACACTAATCCAAGAATTCTCCGACCAAGAGGCCACAACAAAGTAGAAAGTCGAAGAAGCACGAGCCAAGCTCGAGGCGTTCGAGGAAGAATTTATCAGACTAGAGTGACTCGGGATGAGTCTCAGATGAGTGTTGGGGGCCTATTGTACCTTGACCAAGTTTTGGGAGTTTCTTGGTCATGTTGACCTATTTTGGGACTTCGACAGCCTGTCGAATGAGGAGCGCAGGATGAAGTGGAGATCACGGGATATCGACCCCCTTTTGGGTCCCTTTTTGGGTTTTTGGGAATATGTAGCAGGAATGGGATGTCGACCCATGGGTTTACCCATGTGTAGGCCTATTTTTTAATATATATATAGATGTCTAGACCATATAGAAGAAGAGTAGAGAAGTGCATTTATGTGATGATATGCTAAGTGCTAAATGATAAGTGCTAGTGTGGATTGTAAGGGATTTGTGCTTTTTATGTAAGACTTGTAGAGATGAGTGCAAGTCCTTGTGTGAGACTATAGAAGGCTTAGTGCTGCAACGCAAGGAAGAAGGATCTAACAAGTTGTGAACATCTTCTATCCTGTGCGAAGTAATGGTTTTTATGGCTTTGTGCTTGTAACCGATTGATTGAAAACAATACAGAAGAAGAGTTGGTGGACATAGCCCCAGGGTGGGGGTGAACCACGTAAACACTGTGCTATGTGCTTTGTGATTTTTCTTGATGTGTTCACATGTTATCTGCTAAGTGATTTGATATGTTTAGATAGATCTACTTTTGTTTCATGCTTATGATATGTGAGGATATTAGATCTGATCAAGATAGTCATGCTTAGTGCTTGATATGCTCATTCTGATCCATTTATATGTTAAGTGCTTAAATACTGTATATTAGTGTGAATGCTGTGAAGCTCTATTTTATCAGCGAAGTGAACAGTGATTTCATATTGAGGGACTGACAGCGTTAAGAGCTATATTAAGTGCTATAATCATAGATATGTGTCCCAGCTAAGGTTGCAGACACCTGAGTCTTGCAACCATCCCTGCCTCTACCTCAGGTGAGACTTCTTCTGCTTCACAGGTGTCATCGAAAGGGCCAATAATTAGGTCTTTGTTGGTGCACTGTTGTAGCATTGAACCCTAGGTCTACCCCTATGCCAACACATATTCATATAGATCGGATCTAACATTCTTACATATCATTATCACTAAGCATAAGCAGATCTATATATCTATATCAAATCACTTAGAAAGAGAGTCATAACCACATTCAGTCAAGAACAAAGCATAACAACACAATGTTTTACATGGTTCACCCCTACCTTGGGGCTACGTCCACCAAATATTCTTATTTATTGTCTTTAGTCAATCAGTTACAAGAACAGAGCCTCATAAACCTTACTCTGTACAGGACAAAAGATCTATGCAGCTCGCTAGATCCTTCTTCCTTGTGTTCCAACACTAAGCCTTCCATAACCTTGCTATAATGAATTGCACTTAACTCCACAAGTCTCACACAGTATGCAAACATACTTACAATTCTTGATCACACAGATCCAACTCTTGGCACTTATCCTATTTTCATACATGACATATATGCACCACACTTCTATCTATCCTAAGCATCTATTTATATATTACAAAATAGGCCTAAACATGGGTAAACCCATGGTCAACATCCCATTCTCGTTACATATTCCCATATCCCAAAAAGAACCCAAAAAGGGGTCGAGATCCCGTGATCTCCGCTTCATCTTGCGCTCCTCCTTCGACAGGCTGTCAAATTCCAAAATAGGTCAACATGACCAAGAATCTCCCAAAACTTGGTCAAGGGCCAACAATCAGTCCACTTTTCCTGGAGAAGGAAAAGAGTAAGCAAACTCATGGAATTATTATGCACTTGTATTAATTTGATAAATGATGAGAGCGTTGTACACTAGCTAAAAAATGTGATTAGATAGTATGAGATATGAAAGGTAGATCCCCTATTAAATAAAGTAGTACATCAACTATCCAAAAAGAGAAGGACAAATAAGGAACTACACCTTAACGCTCAAATTGGAGAATACGATATAGATTATGTGGTCCTCGACTTAGGATCGGAGGTCAATGTTGTGACGAAGCAAACCTGAGCATTGATGGGAAAACCTAAGTTGATCTATTCCCCTATCAGGCTCAGGATGGCCAATCAACAAGATGTGAGCCCCTTCGGAAGATTGGAACATGTCCCTATGGACATCGATGGGGTCAGAACATTTGTGGACTTCGAGGTAATTGACATAGTTGATGATAGTTGTCCTTATCCCGCGTTGTTAGGAATTGATTGGTATTTCAACAATTTTACTGTTGTTGACATAAACAAAATAAGAATGATGTTTAAAGGAGATGGCCTTAGGTTCATCGCACCTTTGGATCCTGATGACAGTCCCAGATACACAGAGCCCATTAGAAAAGAGGACTTCATAAATTGACCGCGAGACAACAAGATTACATTAATCCTACAACAGATGGGAATTTAAGCTAGCGAAGTGACAATGCATGCTCATCAAACTTAGAAGAAGCACTAGAGAACTGATAGAAAAATATGTATGAAAATTCTTCACGACGATGTGCTAGATTGACCAGAGAAGTTCGTTGTATCGGCACAATAGTAAGTAATTTACCCATGTTTGATGGTTTGAATCACTTAGAAACTTTCTTATTGGAATTTGAAGAAACTATTCTAGTACAACAGAGACTTTTGGCACTAGACGAGGCTTTGAAAGATACTCCATCAAGATGGTGGGGGACACAAAAAAGGAACATCACAAATTGGATACAATGTCGCACTTTGATGACAATGCGATTTTCATAACAAGTTGAAGGATGCGAATTTAGGTACACAGGTCAAAGCTTTCCGAAAGACCATGTGCAAGGTTGTGAGGAGTCCTGGACTTGCATTCCTCAAGAATAGTGGGTGCATAAATTCATCAATACTCTAGACACAACGCCTATCAACTGGTACCTTGAAGTGGAACTGCGCCTCACCACTGCAAATTGACAAGGTATGAAACATAATTTTGTAGCTAGATTTTTATTTGAAAGTCAACACCCTCTAGTAGATCAATCTTTATATATTGTAAGACAAAAAGTATTTGAGGAGGAACCTAGCCTCCCTGTGGAGAAAGAAGAGGATGAATGGACTGCACCTCTTCATAAATTGCAAGGATGTTACAATATCAATGCCGATGAAGATGATGATCCTAGGAAGGTGAACATCACAAAAATGGAAGGACAACGAAACATAGAAGGAACATGAGTCGAACTACCTTTTATTGAGCAACCAATCAAAATCAAGAAATTTAATATAGGAACATAGAAATTACCTAATCTTGCTAATGTTGGAGATTATTGGGATGATGCCACTATTGATAAGATCCCAGAATTGTTGCATGAATATCAGGACTTGTTTCCAACCAAGTTCACTGATATGAAGGGAATTAAAGGGCCCATGGGAGAGATGAAGATCCCATTGAAACTAGATGCAAGGCCAGTTAAATAAAAACCTTACAGATTGAACCCTAAATATAAGGAGAAAGTGAAGATTGAACTAGACAAAATGCTGGAAGCAAGGATCATAGAACCTGTTGAAGAGTCAGAATGGATCAGCCATATGGTGGTGCAGGATAAGAAGACCACATAAATAAATATCTGTGTAGATCTAAGGAAGATGAATGATGCATGTTTACATGACCCATTCCCTACACCATTTACTGATGAAGTGTTAGATAATGTGGGAGGAAAGGAGGTCTACTCCTTTACAAATGAATTTTCAGGATATCATTAGATCAGGATTGCCAAAGAAGAACACCATAAGACCACATTTGCAACAAAATGTGGATCCTACCAGTATACAATGATGCCATTTGGATTGAAGAATGTGCCAGCCATATTTTCTAGGGTGGTGGTCGAATCATTCAAGGAGTTTTTACATAAATTTCTGGAAGAATATTTTGATGATTGCACTGTTTTTACCTTAATGCAAAATCATATTTAATGTTTAAGACTAATGTTGGATAAGTGTAGGAAATTTTAGATTTCCCTAAACTTGAAGAAGTGCATCTTATTTTCACCCTTTGGAGTGCTTCTAGGCCATATTGTGTGTAAGAAGGGATTACTGGTAGATCCATCTAATATTTCCATTATAGTTGATTTACCCCCTCCTACTTCAGCCAAACAACTGCGCACGATGCTGGGACATACTAGATACTATATGAAGTTAATTAAAGGCTATGCACATATCAAAACACCCATGGAGAATATTTTGAAGAAAGACTATCAGTATCAATGGACAAAAGAATGCCAACAGAGCTTCAACACACTAAAACATAAAATGGTTATTGTGCCTATTCTAGTTTTCTCAGATTATAGAAAGGAATTTCATGTGCATGTTGATGCATCCTCTATTTCAATAGGAGTTGTGTTAGCACAACTGGGATATGGAGACATTGACCACCCATTATCCTTTGCTAGCAGGAAGATATCAACAACCAAGATAAATTACACAACCATTGAGAGAGAAGGGTTAGCCATGGTGTATGCACTGCAAACGTTTCACCACTACTTGTTGTGAGGACACTTTAAAATGTTCATTGATCACTCTATGCTGAAATACCTAGTCAACAAGCCAATATTGGGGGGAAGAATATGCATATGGATTCTTCTCTTTCAGGAATATGATTTTGAGATCGTGGTTAAGCCAGGGAGAATGAACAAAGGACCTGATCACTTGTTGAGGTTGGAACATGGAGAGGAACCTACTAGTTTGGAGGATACACTGTCGGATGCACAGTTGCTGTCCATTAGAAAGGTTGATGATCACTTTGCTGAGATAGTCCAGTTCCTGTCAACAGGAATGGCACCTAGTGAATACACAATTAACTAGAAGAAACAACTGGTAGTGCGCGCTGCATATTTTTCACTTATATCTAGGAAACTATAGAAGATGGGACATGATGAGATCCTAAGGAGATTTTTCATGGAAGGCAAAAGACCACTGATTTTAGCATAATCTCATGAAGGCAACACAAGAGGAAAATACGCAGGAAAATCAACAACGCAGAAGGTTCTTAGAGTTGGCCTCTGGTGGCCTACTTTACACATAGGTGCTAAAGACTACTACAGAGCCTGCGATGTATGCCAAAGAGTTGGGAAACCATCCAGAAGAAATGACATGCCATTAGCACCCCAACTAACCTTACAAGCATTTCAGAAATGGGCCATTGACTTTGTGGGACCTATAAACCCACCAGGGAAGCAAACATGAGCTAGGTACATAATCACTGTGACAGAGTACTTGACCAGATGGGCCGAAGCAAGAGCAATTAAATATTATAGTGCAACTACAGCTGCACATTTTATATTTGATGATATCATAACCAGGTTTGGATGCCCAAAGATCCTCATGAGTGATCAAGGTACACATTTTATTAATAAGACTATTGAAGCCTTGACTCAAGAATTTGAAGTTCACCACCAGAAGAGCACTCCTTACCACCCACAAGCGAATGGGATGGTCGAAGCTTTCAACAAGATCTTGGAGACAATGCTGACAGAGATTTGTAGTGTAAACAAAGATGACTAGGATTTGAGAGTACAAACAATATTATGCGCCTATATAACCACTTGTAAGAAGATGACAATGCATACCCCTTTTAAGTTGGTTTATGGTCTAGAGCCAGTTGTCTCGATGGAATATTTGGTCCCTAGCTTAAGAATTGCAGCCTTTACAGATATGGATAACACTGGTGTTGTTCAAGAGAGGCTCGCGCATTTGGTTGAACTAGAGGAAGATCTATTTATTGCAGGATTCGATCAGTAGGTGCAGAAGGAAAGAGAGAAGGCCTACCATGACAGACACATCAAGAAGAAATCATTTAAGCAAGGAGATTTGGTATTTTTATATGACAAAAAAATCATGAAGAATCCAAGGAAGTTAAGAACACATTGGTTGGGGCCATATGAGGTTTTCTACATCACAAAAGGAGGTGCTACACAGTTGAAGACTTTGAATGGAGAATGGAAGGAAGGATTGGTGAATGGAAGCCGATTGAAATTGTACTATGACAACCAACTGCCTCGCATCTCTCAATAAAAATAGAAGGAGAAGGGTCTAGGTACTAGGTGTAGTTGAAACTAGGTACCAGGCACAAAAAAGACAGTCTACACATAGTGGGGAGGAACAGAGCAGAAAGCCCAGACTACGTTGTGCAGTCTGTAGTTGAAGAAAATAAGAAGGTTCAGATCAGAGTGCCTTAGGATGAGTCACAAGTGAGTGTTGGGGAACTGTTGGCCCTTGGTTATGTAAGTAAGAAAATATTACGAAGGAAAGACGAAACATGAACTATGTGAAAGATGCATTGATTGATATTGGGTTGAAGTGAGAAAAAGAGCAGAAAAGATGAAGAGAAGTAAAATAAATCAAGTCGTTGGACGAGGAGATCGAGGAAGACATATTAGCAAGGAAGACAGATCGTGGACAACTCAACAAGAAAAAAAAATCCACCAATAGATGCTTTGGAGCACCTCGCAGGAAAGAAGGAAAGACAGGTTGGCAAAGACCAAAAAAGTTGGTCAAGTTGACCTAGGTTTTTGATATCTAGGGTTTCGACACCTAGGCTTCAGCCTAAGGCTATCGGTGAGGTATTTTAATGTATAAATAAAGGTCAAGAGGACTTGATATGGGTTCGATTATGTGATGATGAGTGATTGTTGTTATTACTGAGAGAGGAGTATTGTGTGCTGAGAGAAGTCTGTGTTGTAAGATCTTCAACTGAGTGCGAAGATCAACCCTGCAACTGGGTGCGCAGGGAAGGGAGATATAGTAAAGAGAGAAGGAGAGAGATATGCAACATAAGAGTGTAGATAGAACTATAGATTTCACCTAATATATTATAAAGCACAGTTCTATGGACGTAGCCCTAGGGAGAGGGTGAACCACATATATCCTATTGTTGTGTGTGATTGATGCTATGTTCTTTTCTTTGTTACTCTGATGATGCATTAGTATGTTAGATCTGATATATAATTGTGTGAAGTAGGTTTATGTTTAAAAGGAATGATATGATTTTTGTGCGTGATTTCCTTGATTCCACTTGCATTTCCTCTGGTTGTAGACACTTATGTCCTGCAACCCCCTATTGCTACTTCGAGTGAGACTTCATGTGCTTTGTAGGTGTTGCTGAAAGGGCCATTAGTTAGGGATTGTTGGNTGGGTTCGATTATGTGATGATGAGTGATTGTTGTTATTACTGAGAGAGGAGTATTGTGTGCTGAGAGAAGTCTGTGTTGTAAGATCTTCAACTGAGTGCGAAGATCAACCCTGCAGCTGGGTGTGTAGGGAAGGGAGATATAGTAAAGAGAGAAGGAGAGAGATATGCAACATAAGAGTGTAGATAGAACTATAGATTTCACCTACTATATTATAAAGCACAGTTCTATGGACGTAGCCCTAGGGAGAGGGTGAACCACATATATCCTATTGTTGTGTGTGATTGATGCTATGTTCTTTTCTCTGTTACTCTGATGATGCATTGGTATGTTAGATCTGATATATAATTGTGTGAAGTAGGTTTATATTTAAAAGGAATGATATGATTTTCGTGCGTGATTTCCTTGATTCCACTTGCATTTCCTCTGGTTGTAGACACTTATGTCCCGCAACCCCCTATTGCTACTTCGAGTGAGACTTCATGTGCTTTGTAGGTGTTGCTGAAAGGGCCATTAGTTAGGGCTTGTTGGTGCGCTCTTAGAGTTTAACCCTGGGTCTACCCCCATGCCAACACATTTAAAACTTTGCGCCTGCATATTCTTCTGTCATTCTTCACTTACATTCTTCTGTTAGACGCGATCTCGGATTAGCATGGGCCTCCAGGGAAATCTACTCACAGGGGTACCAGGGGTTGACAGTTGAGTCCTCACGGTTGGGCCTTCCATGATTTTCATTTATGGGTTGAGCTGAGTTTTTAGCTACCATAACCTACTTTGACAACTGCTTCATTGGGATCTGAACGAGGATGAGACGACTTGGCACCTGTAAAATGCAGCGAGCTCTTCTAGCGGCCAATACTAGCGTTTCGACACTTAGTGCAACTCATGTGAACTTTTCTCATCTACTTGCATATGACCTCGAGCCATGACCTAATGCTTATCCCCTGTGAAATTTTGAGATTTCAGATTTTGATATTTTTCACTCCCCTTGATTTCAAATATCTCGATGCTTGAAATTGAAAAATGGCCCATCTGGATCAACAGTTGGATTTGCCTTGAATTTGATGGCCGAGATCATTTCCTTGAACAATATTAGTCACCTACTACTCGATAGGATTTTTCCCTTTCTTTATGGTCGTGCTTCCATATGACCACGAGTTGTGATCGTGGGCCCAACTCCCAGGCGCGTCGTGATTTCACGTTTCGCGAACTCACTTTTTGCTCCATGCTCAAACCTCTGAGTCGTGAAATTGCGATCTCTTGGATCAGGTGCCACACGTCCCCTTCGATCGGATGACCTAGATGACTATCGACATTTCATGACCCCGGCTATCAACACTTCTCACTTGATCTTTTTCGAAATGACTTTCTCCATGATTCAATCTTGCACCACGTGTCCCTCCTAGGATCAACGACTAGGATGGCCTCACGATTTCAGAACTTTGTCTGACGCTATACTTTGTGTAACTCTATGATCCCAATTTCCCGATGGTCATTGATCTGATATGCTTGATGCATCATCACTGTTGAAATATGATCTTGCTCACTCGCTTGATTTGAGTCCATATCAGATCGTTCCGAGTCTTGCATTTTGACACTTCTTGTGCAGGCCGCGAACTTGGGAAACCTGCTGTCCTTGACAACTATATGTGATCTGTTTTGGCTCCACAGAGGATGGCATACTCCCTGCGAGCTTCCAAGAATAAGAAGTTCCAGTCACCTTATGCATTGGTCTATGGAGTCAAGCCCAAAACATCGTGGTGAAAAATATAGGCCGATAAGTAAAAACAAAAATAAATATACATGCTCCAAGGAGATTATTTATATACAGTCCTAAACTAAATAATTTTTACACAGTGCTGGGTGAAAGAAAATTTCCACCATAGCCATTCAAGTAACTTCCCAACTGGAAGCTCCTTCACTCTGTCTGTGATTGATAACAGATAATGCAACCGTGATAGTAGAATGGTTACATTCTTCAGGTTTCCTCTTAATGTTGAGGTCAAGATAAAGTTGGGCTGCTCCCAAACATGAAGGAAATACAACTCCATGTATTCCTTCACAGGCTCATAGTCCAAGTGACAAACTCCAAAAAGTTTGTAACAGGAAGCCTTTTCTGCTATACATCTGCTCACACATGGCTGAATATCTCTGGTAGGCATAGGTGGGTGAACAGTCGATGCAGGCTGACTGACCTCAGACGATGCCTGCTCAAGGGTTAGATTCATAATCATAATAAACAGGACCCGTGGGAAAGATTTTCTCTTCGACCTACTGCTCCACGTCTTCTGCAGGCCTGGAATGGCATATTTCCTCATAATAATTTTTTGTTAATGAATAGAGGACAGGTCTTTGTTGTATGTTCTTGGAAATCTTGCATATCCAACTTAGAACTTGATTTATAGTTGTCATATACAAGTTGGCTTCTCCCCATGCTGTCAAAATGTGATGTAGGGCTCTGCTGCTCTTCATATTCCCTGGGATATCCATCGCAATTTGTTTGTTCTCAGCCAGTATCTGAAATCACTTCTTCATCATAAGCAGGGATTGCAAGAATGTATGCTTCAAAGACTGGAAAATCCTCTGTGCTCCCTTCAAACGAGCAGGAAGCATGTTCTGCCTTCAATTTTTCTAATTCTGCAGAAATTTCTTTTACCTTCTCCACCAACTTGGTTAGGGCATCTTTCTGCTCCTCGCAGCCTTCCTCCTCACAACTTTCATTCTCACAGCTTCTATAATATACCACCATATCTAGAACACAACCCTTATATCCCTCACAACAACTATAACAAATTAACTCAGATGAATAATACCTTTGAAAATGCTCATTAAAAGCTGCATGAAACTATTCCAGGGAGGAGATGCTAGCAAGGGGAAAGGATCGATACCACTCATGGGAATCCCCATCCAATGAGAACATGAACATATTCATAAGTACATCCTCATGATGTATCTCCCACTGATGCATGATTTCATGAAACTCAGGGAGATGTCGAGCAGGGTTGTCCTCTTTATGCTCTCTAAATATGGGGAAATAATCACCCCATTCATCCACAGTAGGGACAACATTAGGAAAACTAGGAACAACAAAAAAACTAAAAGGAGCAAACCTAAGAGCCAAGATTTTTTCCATTTCGAACTAGTGGAATCACCAATCGATCCTTCAACCATGGAGTCACCAGGTGAATGATGCGTAGAATGAGTGTGTCTGGTCTTTTTTCACCATCAACGACCAGATCTGATCGTTGTATTCTCCGAGGGTCTACCAGGTGTATCCAGAAGCAACCACACTGAAACAATGGAGTTGAGACAATGGAGTCGCCAGGTGCACAATTGCAATCTTTGGTGTACTGAGTTATGATGCACCTTCAGAATTAGTAACCTTTGTCATTCTACCTAGGGAAAATATTCAATTCTCCCCTGACAATGGCGCCATAAATGTTAGCACCAGAAGTCACCTCCATATTGCGTTGGAGGCAAGCCCAGTACCCATCAGAGTTTTATGTCACGGGTTGGTTTTAAAGAGGTCAAATGGGCACAGACTCAAGATGATATCGTTTTAACTCAGAAATCCGAACCAGGAAATGCATGAGAAGGTGAGGTATTGATTTAACTTCAGTCAGTAAAATTTAGCAAAGGGTGAGTAGGGGGAAGAATTAGTGAGGAAATAAAGAGGTCTTCTATGGACATCGGGTCTTCCAACATCCTAAGGAGGAAAAACTTCGAATACAAGATCTTCTTGAACCAAAAAAATTAGGAAACTGAAAACGTCATAACAATATTGTAGTCAAACATACATTACAATTCAGTCACAACAACTCGACTGGATCACCCATGCCCAAGTCTTCAATATCAGAATCAAAAGAGATGATAAGAAATATGACTATCATTAAACAATAAGCCTCAAATGGAAACACATAACCAAAGAACCAGAGGATTCATTAAAACCTTACAATACAAGAGATTATCTTAACCATCGAACCTAACAAAATATTAAAACTAAGTATTTATACTCAGAGCCACTACCACCACTAGGAGTGTGACCTAGTTATTACATTCAAAACTTCGTGTCTTCATCTTCTTCTGTCAGTATGCACTTGCATTATTTTGTTAGACACAATCTCATATCAACATGGGCCTGTAGGGAAATCTTCTCCAAGGGGTACCAGGGGCTAATGGTTCAGTCCCCATGGTTGGGCCTTCCATGTTTTTCATTCATGGGATGAGTTGAGTGTTCAACTACCAACACCTACTTTCATAACTGCTTCATCGGGATCTGAACGAGGCCGAGATGACTTGGCACTTGGAAAATGCAATGACCTCTTCTAGCGGCCAATACTAGCGTTTCGACCCTTAGTGCAACTCACGTGAACTCTAATCCTCTACCTGCATACGACCTCGAGCCATGACCCAGTGCTTATCCCCTATGAAATTTCAGGATTTCGCATTTCAAGAGTTTTCACTCCCCTTGATTTCAAATATCCCAATGCTCGAAATTGGGAAATGGTCCATTTGGATCAACGGCTGGATTTTCCTTGAATATGATGGTTGGGATCATTTCCTTGAACAATATTAGACTCCCACTACTCGATAGGCATTTTCCCTTTCTTTATGGCCCTTCTTCCATATGACCACGGGCTATGATTGTAGGCCCAACTCCCAGGTGCATTGAGATTTCGCGTTTTGCAAATTCATGTTGTGCTCCATGCTCAAACCTTCGAGTCATGAAATTATGATCTCTTGGATTAGGTGCCACATGTCCCCTTCGATTAGATGACCCAAATGAATATCGACATTTTGGTACCTCGACTATCGACATTTCGGGACCTCAGCTATCAACAGGTCACACTTGAGATTTTCTGAAATGACTTTCTCCATGATTTGATCTTGCGCCACGTGTCCCTCCCAGGATCAACGGCTAGGATGACCTCACGATTTTGGAACTCTTTCTGACACTATACTTCGTGTAACTATATGATCTCGATCGCCCGATGGTCATCGATCCAAAGTGCCTGATGGATCATCACCATTGAAAGATGATCTTTCTCACTCACTTGATTTGAGTCCATATCAGACCGCTCTGAGTGTTTCTCTTTGATGCTTCTTGCACAGGCCGTGAACTCAGGCAACCTTCTTCCCTTGACAACTATATGTGATAACACTTCCTAAGCTTTGGTTGGAAGGGTTTTATTCCATATTTTAACAGGATCGTATGCTGGATAATGCGAGTATCATACGTTTTCAATTCTTGGTAGAATCAAGCAAAGACATCTCAATATTATTTAAATAGTTTAAGATAAGCCTTCTCATATTCTTTGGATACTACCTTACCTAGGTTGACATTTTTGGGATTCTCAGGGGTGCATGGGTTTATAGTTTCATATATAGGGCATGAGCTCCCCATTTTTGCATTTTTCAGCCTTCTAAATCTTTCCGTTAGGTCGAAAAGGTCCTCTAGGTTGGACACTCCTTTTGGTATTGTGTGAAAATTTTCTTTGTCATCAGAGTGATCTGGTCCCTTCTTCTGTTCGTGGAGATTCTATTTTGTGAGTAGTTCCTAGAATATTTCATCATCAATGGCCAAATCCTTAAAATTCTCCTGGTTAGTTAGGAAATCTATAATCTATTCATCCCCTTCAAAGACTTTCCATTTATAAATGTTGTTAGGCACCGAAATTTTGTAGAGAAATTATACTGCAAACCTTGAGGCTTCATAGCCTTCTAAAGGAGATAATCTTGAAGTTGCAGTGGCTAAAGAATCAACAAAAGTATTTTTTGTCCTGGGAACATCGGTAATGTTGAAAGCCTCAAAATTGTCTATTAGACTATGTACTTATTGCTGGTAGTTTCTCAAGTGAGGTGAATTGCAATGAATGGCATTCTTTACTTGTCTAACGATAATTTTAGAGTCTCCAAAATCTTTCAATTCTTTGACGTTTAAGTCTATGGCCTTCTTTAGTCCTTGGACTAGAACTTCATATTCAACAGTGTTGTTATTGCATTCAAATTCTAATCTGCAGGATAAGAAGTTTTGTTTCCCCTTTGAGTCAATGAGGATACATATTGCTCCCGACCCTTCTTGAGATCTATAACCATCAAAGTACAATGTCCAAATTTGTGGGGGGAAATTACTAACTTCTTCATGTCTAGCTATTTTCTCACTTTCATATTCCTTGTCTGCTACTACTAATGGAGAATCCTGACATATGA
Organism: Picea glauca; assembly: GCA_000966675.3. Classification (NCBI taxonomy): domain Eukaryota; kingdom Viridiplantae; phylum Streptophyta; class Pinopsida; order Pinales; family Pinaceae; genus Picea; species Picea glauca. The sequence goes on from JZKD02S1630866.1 coordinate 55,742, forward strand.
GGCTTCCTTCTGTGGCTGCTAGTAAGTCTACTTGAAAAATCATTTCGGATTTTTCTGTGGGAGGAATGTCAGACACGTGGGGGGTGAAATTACTGAAATCATAATCACATAAGTAGTTTCCTAAAACAAGGAACTCTGTTGATGATGGTTCATTTGGGGTGTCTAAATTAGTGACGGTATGTTTGAAATATCTTTCTCTACCATTCTTGATCATGTTTGTATGTCCTTTTAATGGCAACCAAAGGTGAGCCCAGAAGGTACTAAAGTATCCATTTAATTTCTCGGACCTGTCTTGGCTAAGTAACAGTCCATAGGCCTCTAGGATGTCTACTACAATTATGCCAATTACTTGAACAAATTTGGGGTGTGTATCCATTCTAATCATGAAATATTTAAGTTCCCCAATGACCTTCACTTGAGTCCTATCTAGTTTTATAACATGTTTATCACTTTTGAGCAGGGTTGTGTTCAATTTCTTGCAGATTGAAAATGGCATGACATTGGAAGATGCTCCTGAATCGATTAGGAAATTATGTAGATTTATGTTAAAAACTTCAAATGTCAAGAGAAAAGGAGGAACAAAAGTCCTTTCCATTTTGTATAAATAGAAATAATTCACACTTGGCTTATTTTTTAAATATGTCAGAGATAGGACCTCACCTTGATCAATGATTTTTATAGGGGATTCTATTGATTTTAAGGCTCGAAACATAAAATCCTTTTGTTCATGGATTCTACACATGTCCATGACATAAACATTAGCCTTCATCTTCTTCAAGTCTTCTAACACATTATAGTCTAGTTTAGGAGCTCCCCGTGTGAGTATGTTTGTGGGATTTGTTTTAAAGGAAAATAGGGGTTTGGGGTGATTGATCGTTGGACTCCCTCTAGATAAATTCATAGTGGTGGGGTTACTTTGGACAGGTTGAATTTTACTTCACGTCTGTACAACTAGAATTTTAGTAGGAGGTCCTTGCACTTCAATGAAATCATTGAAAGGAATCAGGTGATTGGAATCCCATAACATCATGGTTGTCTCTTTCGGTGGCTCTTGACTTTCTTGATCGATGAAATTTATTGTTGAGCTACTGGGTTTTTCGGTTAGAAAAAATTCTTCTAGGAATAAATTTTTCATTAGATTCATAGCATGTACCCATTCAGGTCAATCCCTTTCTGAATGGTTTTCTTGGTGATATGTGCAGAAAGAGTCAGATTCTATGTTCCCTAAGTCGATGTTTAGGTTATATGGGGGAGGTTCTATGGATTTGAAGGGAAGATTTATTTTAAAAAATGGTTTATAAGATATTTGATTTTGGTTTCCCTCCCCAACACTCTTTTTCATATCTATGATCTCATTACAAAGTTTTTTGATCATCCAATGCAGGTTTTCTAGATCTCCTTCTTTATCAGGACCTTATTATATTTGTTTTCCTGGGGGTCTTGTCAAAAAAATTCCTCTCTTAGGTAGAGGTTGGGTTTCTTTTTTATTAGTGATATATGACCTTATTTGCATCCTTTCATTTGGAATTCAAATGTTTTATCTTCTTCGAAATTTTTGGGTAGGGTATGTTTGGCATCCATTTTTACAAACATGGAAATAGAAGCTGGGGGAGAATTAACGTATACTTCAATTTGAAACTTGTGGGTAGGTTTAGCTTCGGGTTGAAATTTGTTCAAAATGGAGGTAAATCTTTGGTTGAAATATTTAACCTTTTCTTTTGGACTCATAGTGGTGGAGAAAAGTTCATCCATTAAATCTCCCGTGGTAGTTTCTTTCGTAAATTTGTCTAAGAAATCCTTTTGAAACTTTGTCTAGCTAGTTATGGAACCAAATAGCATGTTAACATACCAAGTCGAGGATGAATTATCAAAGGTATAAGAATAAATCCTACAAACTACATATTCATGTTGCATGTTCATCAATCTTATAGCCAATATGAACTTCTTAATATGGACCTTAGGAAATTGGGAGGTTTCAAGGTCAAATTTAGGAAGTAATTTTTTTAGATGCCTGTGTAGGTTATGAACCCGTCCTGGGATTTCCATAGCATCTCTGGCCAACCATGGATGATTTTATTGAGGTTAATTGCCCCCTTCTCCATTATTATTGTTATTCTCCTCCATGTATTTTGATTCAAAATCTGAGCTATCTGAGTTAGACCCTTCCTCGTCAGATTCAAAATCGTTAGGTTCAGAGTAGTTACCAGCTAGTGTTTCGGGTATCAGATTAAGGGGTTGTTCAATCTCAGTAAGGGAATAATATATCTGGCCGTATACCATGTGAAAAAATACCTGGGTAGGGGTGTCAACAACTGGTCTTATTTTTTTCTACGAGGAACTAATGGAGCTAAAGGTAATGCTATGATTTGGTAGGCATAAGCTCTTGTGATTATTATGAACTTATTCAACTCCTTGTGGGGAATAGCGTAATGTATTTCATGGTACATGTGTTCTTCCTCTTCATGTTGAGGTGAGTCAATTGTATCAGGAGTACTCTCTATATGCGGGTTGTCTCTAGAATGAATATCCATGCATGTGGGATGTTTTGAATCTATAGGCTATGCATAATATATTATCAGAAATATTATTAGTCATTCATTCGTCAGGCTCTCCTTCTAGCACCAATTCTGATGAGGGTTTTGAGGTCCCTTTAACTCAACATCAGGAACCAAACCCTCTTAAGAGGCCCAATTAGAAGTGTAATCATTTGATGAGTGGTAAGGTTGTCCAGATTTAGGATCTAGCTGGAATTATCGATGGGATTTAATCGTGATTGAAAAATATGTATTTTCTGCGACACCTTTTCTCAGGATGGGCAGATCTCTTTTTGGTTCTTTTTTCTAAATATTTATATCAAATAAATATAAAGCTAAATCTAAATGGCAAAGGGAAGTTGAATGTGTGTTGGGAGAAGGCTAGTTTTTTTTAGGATAACCTCTNTGGGTTCGATTATGTGATGATGAGTGATTGTTGTTATTACTGAGAGAGGAGTATTGTGTGCTGAGAGAAGTCTGTGTTGTAAGATCTTCAACTGAGTGCGAAGATCAACCCTGCAGCTGGGTGTGTAGGGAAGGGAGATATAGTAAAGAGAGAAGGAGAGAGATATGCAACATAAGAGTGTAGATAGAACTATAGATTTCACCTACTATATTATAAAGCACAGTTCTATGGACGTAGCCCTAGGGAGAGGGTGAACCACATATATCCTATTGTTGTGTGTGATTGATGCTATGTTCTTTTCTCTGTTACTCTGATGATGCATTGGTATGTTAGATCTGATATATAATTGTGTGAAGTAGGTTTATATTTAAAAGGAATGATATGATTTTCGTGCGTGATTTCCTTGATTCCACTTGCATTTCCTCTGGTTGTAGACACTTATGTCCCGCAACCCCCTATTGCTACTTCGAGTGAGACTTCATGTGCTTTGTAGGTGTTGCTGAAAGGGCCATTAGTTAGGGCTTGTTGGTGCGCTCTTAGAGTTTAACCCTGGGTCTACCCCCATGCCAACACATTTAAAACTTTGCGCCTGCATATTCTTCTGTCATTCTTCACTTACATTCTTCTGTTAGACGCGATCTCGGATTAGCATGGGCCTCCAGGGAAATCTACTCACAGGGGTACCAGGGGTTGACAGTTGAGTCCTCACGGTTGGGCCTTCCATGATTTTCATTTATGGGTTGAGCTGAGTTTTTAGCTACCATAACCTACTTTGACAACTGCTTCATTGGGATCTGAACGAGGATGAGACGACTTGGCACCTGTAAAATGCAGCGAGCTCTTCTAGCGGCCAATACTAGCGTTTCGACACTTAGTGCAACTCATGTGAACTTTTCTCATCTACTTGCATATGACCTCGAGCCATGACCTAATGCTTATCCCCTGTGAAATTTTGAGATTTCAGATTTTGATATTTTTCACTCCCCTTGATTTCAAATATCTCGATGCTTGAAATTGAAAAATGGCCCATCTGGATCAACAGTTGGATTTGCCTTGAATTTGATGGCCGAGATCATTTCCTTGAACAATATTAGTCACCTACTACTCGATAGGATTTTTCCCTTTCTTTATGGTCGTGCTTCCATATGACCACGAGTTGTGATCGTGGGCCCAACTCCCAGGCGCGTCGTGATTTCACGTTTCGCGAACTCACTTTTTGCTCCATGCTCAAACCTCTGAGTCGTGAAATTGCGATCTCTTGGATCAGGTGCCACACGTCCCCTTCGATCGGATGACCTAGATGACTATCGACATTTCATGACCCCGGCTATCAACACTTCTCACTTGATCTTTTTCGAAATGACTTTCTCCATGATTCAATCTTGCACCACGTGTCCCTCCTAGGATCAACGACTAGGATGGCCTCACGATTTCAGAACTTTGTCTGACGCTATACTTTGTGTAACTCTATGATCCCAATTTCCCGATGGTCATTGATCTGATATGCTTGATGCATCATCACTGTTGAAATATGATCTTGCTCACTCGCTTGATTTGAGTCCATATCAGATCGTTCCGAGTCTTGCATTTTGACACTTCTTGTGCAGGCCGCGAACTTGGGAAACCTGCTGTCCTTGACAACTATATGTGATCTGTTTTGGCTCCACAGAGGATGGCATACTCCCTGCGAGCTTCCAAGAATAAGAAGTTCCAGTCACCTTATGCATTGGTCTATGGAGTCAAGCCCAAAACATCGTGGTGAAAAATATAGGCCGATAAGTAAAAACAAAAATAAATATACATGCTCCAAGGAGATTATTTATATACAGTCCTAAACTAAATAATTTTTACACAGTGCTGGGTGAAAGAAAATTTCCACCATAGCCATTCAAGTAACTTCCCAACTGGAAGCTCCTTCACTCTGTCTGTGATTGATAACAGATAATGCAACCGTGATAGTAGAATGGTTACATTCTTCAGGTTTCCTCTTAATGTTGAGGTCAAGATAAAGTTGGGCTGCTCCCAAACATGAAGGAAATACAACTCCATGTATTCCTTCACAGGCTCATAGTCCAAGTGACAAACTCCAAAAAGTTTGTAACAGGAAGCCTTTTCTGCTATACATCTGCTCACACATGGCTGAATATCTCTGGTAGGCATAGGTGGGTGAACAGTCGATGCAGGCTGACTGACCTCAGACGATGCCTGCTCAAGGGTTAGATTCATAATCATAATAAACAGGACCCGTGGGAAAGATTTTCTCTTCGACCTACTGCTCCACGTCTTCTGCAGGCCTGGAATGGCATATTTCCTCATAATAATTTTTTGTTAATGAATAGAGGACAGGTCTTTGTTGTATGTTCTTGGAAATCTTGCATATCCAACTTAGAACTTGATTTATAGTTGTCATATACAAGTTGGCTTCTCCCCATGCTGTCAAAATGTGATGTAGGGCTCTGCTGCTCTTCATATTCCCTGGGATATCCATCGCAATTTGTTTGTTCTCAGCCAGTATCTGAAATCACTTCTTCATCATAAGCAGGGATTGCAAGAATGTATGCTTCAAAGACTGGAAAATCCTCTGTGCTCCCTTCAAACGAGCAGGAAGCATGTTCTGCCTTCAATTTTTCTAATTCTGCAGAAATTTCTTTTACCTTCTCCACCAACTTGGTTAGGGCATCTTTCTGCTCCTCGCAGCCTTCCTCCTCACAACTTTCATTCTCACAGCTTCTATAATATACCACCATATCTAGAACACAACCCTTATATCCCTCACAACAACTATAACAAATTAACTCAGATGAATAATACCTTTGAAAATGCTCATTAAAAGCTGCATGAAACTATTCCAGGGAGGAGATGCTAGCAAGGGGAAAGGATCGATACCACTCATGGGAATCCCCATCCAATGAGAACATGAACATATTCATAAGTACATCCTCATGATGTATCTCCCACTGATGCATGATTTCATGAAACTCAGGGAGATGTCGAGCAGGGTTGTCCTCTTTATGCTCTCTAAATATGGGGAAATAATCACCCCATTCATCCACAGTAGGGACAACATTAGGAAAACTAGGAACAACAAAAAAACTAAAAGGAGCAAACCTAAGAGCCAAGATTTTTTCCATTTCGAACTAGTGGAATCACCAATCGATCCTTCAACCATGGAGTCACCAGGTGAATGATGCGTAGAATGAGTGTGTCTGGTCTTTTTTCACCATCAAAGACCAGATCTGATCGTTGTATTCTCTGAGGGTCTACCAGGTGTATCCAGAAGCAACCACACTGAAACAATGGAGTTGAGATAATGGAGTCGCCAGGTGCACAATTGAAATCTTTGGTGTACTAAGTTCTGATGCACCTTCAGAATTAGTAAGCTTTGTCATTCTACCTAGGGAAAATATTCAATTCGCCCCTGACAATGGCGCCATAAATGTTAGCACCAGAAGTCACCTCCAGATTGCGTTGGAGGCAAGCCCATTACCCATCAGAGTTTTATGTCACAGGTTGGTTTTAAAGAGGTCAAATGGGCACAGACTCAAGATGATATCATTTTAACTCAGAAATCCGAACCAGGAAATGCATGAGAAGGTGAGGTATTGATTTAACTCCAGTCAGTAAATTTTAGCAAAGGGTGAGTAGGGGGAAGAACTAGTGAGGAAATGCAGAGGTATTCTATGGACATCGGGTCTTCCAACATCCTAAGGAGGAAAAACTTTGAATACAAGATCTTCTTGAACCAAAAAAATTAGGAAACTGAAAACGTCATAACAATATTGTAGTCAAACATACATTACAATTCAGTCACAACAACTCGAATGGATCACCCATGCCCAAGTCTTCAATATCATAATCAAAAGAGATGATAAGAAATATGACTATCATTAAACAATAAGTCTCAAATGGAAACACATAACCAAAGAACCAGAGGATTCATTAAAACCTTACAATACAAGAGATTATCTTAACCATCGAACCTAACAAAATATTTAAACTAAGTATTTATACTCAGAGCCACTACCACCACTAGGAGTGTGACCTAGTTATTACATTCAAAACTTCGTGTCTTCATCTTCTTCTGTCAGTATGCACTTGCATTCTTTTGTCAGACACAATCTCATATCAACATGGGCCTGTAGGGAAATCTTCTCCAAGGGGTACCAGGGGCTAATGGTTCAGTCCCCGCGGTTGGGCCTTCCATGTTTTTCATTCATGGGATGAGTTGAGTGTTCAACTACCAACACCTACTTTCATAACTGCTTCATCGGGATCTGAACGAGGCCGAGATGACTTGGCACTTGGAAAATGCAATGACCTCTTCTAGCGGCCAATACTGGCGTTTCGGCCCTTAGTGCAACTCACATGAACTCTAATCCTCTACCTTCATACGACCTCGGGCCATGACCCAGTGCTTATCCCCTATGAAATTTCAGGATTTCTCATTTCAAGAGTTTTCACTCCCCTTGATTTCAAATATCCCAATGCTCAAAATTGGGAAATGGTCCATTTGGATCAACGGCTGGATTTTCCTTGAATATGATGGTTGGGATCATTTCCTTGAACAATATTATACTCCCACTACTCGATAGGAATTTTCCCTTTCTTTATGGCCCTTCTTCCATATGACCACGGGCTATGATTGTAGGCCCAACTCCCAGGTGCGTTGAGATTTCGCGTTTTGCAAATTCATGTTGTGCTCCATGCTCAAACCTTCGAGTCATGAAATTATGATCTCTTGGATTAGGTGCCACATGTCCCCTTCGATTATATGACCCAAATGAATATCGACATTTTGAGACCTCGACTATCGACATTTCGGGACCTCAGCTATCAGCAGTTCACACTTGATATTTTCTGAAATGACTTTCTCCATGATTTGATCTTGCGCCACGTGTCCCTCCCAGGATCAACGGCTAGGATGACCTCACGATTTTGGAACTCTTTATGACACTATACTTCATGTAACTATATGATCTCGATCGCCCGATGGTCATCGATCCAAAGTGCCTGATGGATCATCACCGTTGAAGGATGATCTTGCTCACTCACTTGATTTGAGTCCATATCAGACCGCTCTGAGTGTTGCTCTTTGATGCTTCTTGCACAGGCCGTGAACTCAGGCAACCTTCTTCCCTTGACAACTATATGTGATAACACTTCCTAAGCTTTGGTTGGAAGGGTTTTATTCCATATTTTAACAGGATCGTATGCTGGATAATGCGAGTATCATACGTTTTCAATTCTTGGTAGAATCAAGCAAAGACATCTCAATATTATTTAAATAGTTTAAGATAAGCCTTCTCATATTCTTTGGATACTACCTTACCTAGGTTGACATTTTTGGGATTCTCAGGGGTGCATGGGTTTATAGTTTCATATATAGGGCATGAGCTCCCCATTTTTGCATTTTTCAGCCTTCTAAATCTTTCCGTTAGGTCGAAAAGGTCCTCTAGGTTGGACACTCCTTTTGGTATTGTGTGAAAATTTTCTTTGTCATCAGAGTGATCTGGTCCCTTCTTCTGTTCGTGGAGATTCTATTTTGTGAGTAGTTCCTAGAATATTTCATCATCAATGGCCAAATCCTTAAAATTCTCCTGGTTAGTTAGGAAATCTATAATCTATTCATCCCCTTCAAAGACTTTCCATTTATAAATGTTGTTAGGCACCGAAATTTTGTAGAGAAATTATACTGCAAACCTTGAGGCTTCATAGCCTTCTAAAGGAGATAATCTTGAAGTTGCAGTGGCTAAAGAATCAACAAAAGTATTTTTTGTCCTGGGAACATCGGTAATGTTGAAAGCCTCAAAATTGTCTATTAGACTATGTACTTATTGCTGGTAGTTTCTCAAGTGAGGTGAATTGCAATGAATGGCATTCTTTACTTGTCTAACGATAATTTTAGAGTCTCCAAAATCTTTCAATTCTTTGACGTTTAAGTCTATGGCCTTCTTTAGTCCTTGGACTAGAACTTCATATTCAACAGTGTTGTTATTGCATTCAAATTCTAATCTGCAGGATAAGAAGTTTTGTTTCCCCTTTGAGTCAATGAGGATACATATTGCTCCCGACCCTTCTTGAGATCTATAACCATCAAAGTACAATGTCCAAATTTGTGGGGGGAAATTACTAACTTCTTCATGTCTAGCTATTTTCTCACTTTCATATTCCTTGTCTGCTACTACTAATGGAGAATCCTGACATATGAGGCTTCCTTCTGTGGCTGCTAGTAAGTCTACTTGAAAAATCATTTCGGATTTTTCTGTGGGAGGAATGTCAGACACGTGGGGGGTGAAATTACTGAAATCATAATCACATAAGTAGTTTCCTAAAACAAGGAACTCTGTTGATGATGGTTCATTTGGGGTGTCTAAATTAGTGACGGTATGTTTGAAATATCTTTCTCTACCATTCTTGATCATGTTTGTATGTCCTTTTAATGGCAACCAAAGGTGAGCCCAGAAGGTACTAAAGTATCCATTTAATTTCTCGGACCTGTCTTGGCTAAGTAACAGTCCATAGGCCTCTAGGATGTCTACTACAATTATGCCAATTACTTGAACAAATTTGGGGTGTGTATCCATTCTAATCATGAAATATTTAAGTTCCCCAATGACCTTCACTTGAGTCCTATCTAGTTTTATAACATGTTTATCACTTTTGAGCAGGGTTGTGTTCAATTTCTTGCAGATTGAAAATGGCATGACATTGGAAGATGCTCCTGAATCGATTAGGAAATTATGTAGATTTATGTTAAAAACTTCAAATGTCAAGAGAAAAGGAGGAACAAAAGTCCTTTCCATTTTGTATAAATAGAAATAATTCACACTTGGCTTATTTTTTAAATATGTCAGAGATAGGACCTCACCTTGATCAATGATTTTTATAGGGGATTCTATTGATTTTAAGGCTCGAAACATAAAATCCTTTTGTTCATGGATTCTACACATGTCCATGACATAAACATTAGCCTTCATCTTCTTCAAGTCTTCTAACACATTATAGTCTAGTTTAGGAGCTCCCCGTGTGAGTATGTTTGTGGGATTTGTTTTAAAGGAAAATAGGGGTTTGGGGTGATTGATCGTTGGACTCCCTCTAGATAAATTCATAGTGGTGGGGTTACTTTGGACAGGTTGAATTTTACTTCACGTCTGTACAACTAGAATTTTAGTAGGAGGTCCTTGCACTTCAATGAAATCATTGAAAGGAATCAGGTGATTGGAATCCCATAACATCATGGTTGTCTCTTTCGGTGGCTCTTGACTTTCTTGATCGATGAAATTTATTGTTGAGCTACTGGGTTTTTCGGTTAGAAAAAATTCTTCTAGGAATAAATTTTTCATTAGATTCATAGCATGTACCCATTCAGGTCAATCCCTTTCTGAATGGTTTTCTTGGTGATATGTGCAGAAAGAGTCAGATTCTATGTTCCCTAAGTCGATGTTTAGGTTATATGGGGGAGGTTCTATGGATTTGAAGGGAAGATTTATTTTAAAAAATGGTTTATAAGATATTTGATTTTGGTTTCCCTCCCCAACACTCTTTTTCATATCTATGATCTCATTACAAAGTTTTTTGATCATCCAATGCAGGTTTTCTAGATCTCCTTCTTTATCAGGACCTTATTATATTTGTTTTCCTGGGGGTCTTGTCAAAAAAATTCCTCTCTTAGGTAGAGGTTGGGTTTCTTTTTTATTAGTGATATATGACCTTATTTGCATCCTTTCATTTGGAATTCAAATGTTTTATCTTCTTCGAAATTTTTGGGTAGGGTATGTTTGGCATCCATTTTTACAAACATGGAAATAGAAGCTGGGGGAGAATTAACGTATACTTCAATTTGAAACTTGTGGGTAGGTTTAGCTTCGGGTTGAAATTTGTTCAAAATGGAGGTAAATCTTTGGTTGAAATATTTAACCTTTTCTTTTGGACTCATAGTGGTGGAGAAAAGTTCATCCATTAAATCTCCCGTGGTAGTTTCTTTCGTAAATTTGTCTAAGAAATCCTTTTGAAACTTTGTCTAGCTAGTTATGGAACCAAATAGCATGTTAACATACCAAGTCGAGGATGAATTATCAAAGGTATAAGAATAAATCCTACAAACTACATATTCATGTTGCATGTTCATCAATCTTATAGCCAATATGAACTTCTTAATATGGACCTTAGGAAATTGGGAGGTTTCAAGGTCAAATTTAGGAAGTAATTTTTTTAGATGCCTGTGTAGGTTATGAACCCGTCCTGGGATTTCCATAGCATCTCTGGCCAACCATGGATGATTTTATTGAGGTTAATTGCCCCCTTCTCCATTATTATTGTTATTCTCCTCCATGTATTTTGATTCAAAATCTGAGCTATCTGAGTTAGACCCTTCCTCGTCAGATTCAAAATCGTTAGGTTCAGAGTAGTTACCAGCTAGTGTTTCGGGTATCAGATTAAGGGGTTGTTCAATCTCAGTAAGGGAATAATATATCTGGCCGTATACCATGTGAAAAAATACCTGGGTAGGGGTGTCAACAACTGGTCTTATTTTTTTCTACGAGGAACTAATGGAGCTAAAGGTAATGCTATGATTTGGTAGGCATAAGCTCTTGTGATTATTATGAACTTATTCAACTCCTTGTGGGGAATAGCGTAATGTATTTCATGGTACATGTGTTCTTCCTCTTCATGTTGAGGTGAGTCAATTGTATCAGGAGTACTCTCTATATGCGGGTTGTCTCTAGAATGAATATCCATGCATGTGGGATGTTTTGAATCTATAGGCTATGCATAATATATTATCAGAAATATTATTAGTCATTCATTCGTCAGGCTCTCCTTCTAGCACCAATTCTGATGAGGGTTTTGAGGTCCCTTTAACTCAACATCAGGAACCAAACCCTCTTAAGAGGCCCAATTAGAAGTGTAATCATTTGATGAGTGGTAAGGTTGTCCAGATTTAGGATCTAGCTGGAATTATCGATGGGATTTAATCGTGATTGAAAAATATGTATTTTCTGCGACACCTTTTCTCAGGATGGGCAGATCTCTTTTTGGTTCTTTTTTCTAAATATTTATATCAAATAAATATAAAGCTAAATCTAAATGGCAAAGGGAAGTTGAATGTGTGTTGGGAGAAGGCTAGTTTTTTTTAGGATAACCTCTATACCTTAGCATGCAAATGAAGAAGATCTAAAATACTTCAAACCAACATTAATACCATTTGATTAGTGGACATTCAACATTGTCTGAGATAACATTTACAGAAAATAAAACATACACATGCCAATAATCTAGTGTGAGCAAAGTAATTTTCTATGCTCTATTATTAGTCACAGGTTAAAAAAATTGATTTCTATTCATCACTTAGAATAAAAGAACTGTATTGTAGCATTACGAGATAAATTTAAAGAACATATACAAAACCTCTTACTCAATACAACAACAAATATTGAACCCAGAGATAGATACAATACCCCCTCAATCCAATCACATTCACGCCTTAGATGATAGAAGTGTCTTTGGTTCTAAAAAAAAATTCTTAATTAAAATAACTTGCACATAATTAATTCTCTTACAAAATTTCANATCAGATTAAGGGGTTGTTCAATCTCAGTAAGGGAATAATATATCTGGCCGTATACCGTGTGAAAAAATACCTGGGTAGGGGTGTCAACAACTGGTCTTATTTTTTTCTACGAGGAACTAATGGAGCTAAAGGTAATGCTATGATTTGGTAGGCATAAGCTCTTGTGATTCTTATGAACTTATTCAACTCCTTGTGGGGAATAGAATAATGTATTTCATGGTACATGTGTTCTTCCTCTTCATGTTGAGGTGAGTCAATTGTATCAGTAGTACTCTCTATATGCGGGTTGTCTCTAGAATGAATAGCCATGCATGTGGGATGTTTTGAATCTATAGGCTATGCATAATATATTATCAGAAATATTATTAGTCATTCATTCGTCAAGCTCTCCTTCTAGCGCCAATTCTGTTGAGGGTTCTGAGGTACCTTTAACTCAACATCAGGAACCAAACCCTCTTAAGAGGCCCAATTAGAAGTGTAATTATTTGATGAGTGGTAAGGTTGTCCAGATTCAGGATCTAGCTGGAATTATCGATGGGATTTAATCGTGATTGACAAATATGTATTTTCTGCGACACCTTTTCTCAGGTTGGGCAGATCTATTTTTGGTTCTTTTTTCTAAATATTTATATCAAATAAATATAAAGCTAAATCTAAATGGCAAAGGGAAGTTGAATGTGTGTTGGGAGAAGGCTAGTTTTTTTTAGGATAACCTCTATACCTTAGCATGCAAATGAAGAAGATCTAAAATACTTCAAACCAACATTAATACCATTTGATTAGTGGACATTCAACATTGTCTGAGATAACATTTACAGAAAATAAAACATACACATGCCAATAATCTAGTGTGAGCAAAGTAATTTTCTATGCTCTATTATTAGTCACAGGTTAAAAAAATTGATTTCTATTCATCACTTAGAATAAAAGAACTGTATTGTAGCATTACGAGATAAATTTAAAGAACATATACAAAACCTCTTACTCAATACAACAACAAATATTGAACCCAGAGATAGATACAATACCCCCTCAATCCAATCACATTCACGCCTTAGATGATAGAAGTGTCTTTGGTTCTAAAAAAAAATTCTTAATTAAAATAACTTGCACATAATTAATTCTCTTACAAAATTTCAGAATTTTTTTTTCTCTCCAAAACCATCAACCCCTTGTCCCAGGTCGATGCCCTTATTTATAACAAAAAATAACTACTAAAGTTGTGTTAAATTAAGAAAACACCATGTGGCAGATTTATCTATCTATTCTCTTTTTCTCGTCTAGTGGTTTCACTGAACTGGATTATTATTCTCATACTTTGACCACTTGATAAAGATATCTTCGCATATATTTGCATATGGAAATATGTGCTGATCCATTGGGGTGGAGAAAACCTCATTTATCTCTATTTCCCATTCCTTATACCTGATTACCTTCACACTTAAGCGTTGTAGGACTGTGAAAGATTTGATCAGGTGTTCCATGAACTTCTTCACTTGACCTTGGGTCATGGTTGAAATCTTCGAAATATCTTCTTCCCATGCCAAGTATTTCTCTGTATCTCACTTGACTATGTCATGCAAATCGGCTAAATCCTCCAATGGACCAAAATATGATAGGTCAATGTTTTTTATCTCCCGATTGATTTTCTCCCAAATTTTCTTGCTCTATCCCCATATTTCCTATATATTCCATTGAGATTCCTAGACCATACTTACCCAGTGTTCAACTGCTTTCCTAATTCAAGATATGTTGCTATCCATTAGCACTCAGATGCCATGCTATTCCGTGTCTTGGCCTTTCTGCACTTCAATGATCTAGTTGATCCACTCCAAGGCATGATGTGCCTTCTCATACCATCTCTGCACGTATTTATAGTTTTCCAACCCCATGAGGGTATATTCTTGAAAGTCGACTATGAAAGAGGTGAAGAGATTCCTTTCACTTGTGAATTGGGCATACATTTCTCAAAACTCACTCTTCATGAGTACTACTGCTTGTGTTGAATTATGGTAATACTTTTCTTGATGGAGTATATGGTCCAAATATTTCTTCATGGAGGCTACTTCCCTTTCATCCCTTCTTTCCCTATCCAAAATAACATCGTTTATAGCTATACCTTCTCTGATAAACTCAGTCATATTAGAATTTTATGTGTCGAACAACGTCTCCTCTGTGGTGATGATAAGTGTGCTATTGAGCATGAGCCTCCNTTTTTGGTTCTTTTTTCTAAATATTTATATCAAATAAATATAAAGCTAAATCTAAATGGCAAAGGGAAGTTGAATGTGTGTTGGGAGAAGGCTAGTTTTTTTTAGGATAACCTCTATACCTTAGCATGCAAATGAAGAAGATCTAAAATACTTCAAACCAACATTAATACCATTTGATTAGTGGACATTCAACATTGTCTGAGATAACATTTACAGAAAATAAAACATACACATGCCAATAATCTAGTGTGAGCAAAGTAATTTTCTATGCTCTATTATTAGTCACAGGTTAAAAAAATTGATTTCTATTCATCACTTAGAATAAAAGAACTGTATTGTAGCATTACGAGATAAATTTAAAGAACATATACAAAACCTCTTACTCAATACAACAACAAATATTGAACCCAGAGATAGATACAATACCCCCTCAATCCAATCACATTCACGCCTTAGATGATAGAAGTGTCTTTGGTTCTAAAAAAAAATTCTTAATTAAAATAACTTGCACATAATTAATTCTCTTACAAAATTTCATAATTTTTTTTTCTCTCCAAAACCATCAACCCCTTGTCCCAGGTCGATGCCCTTATTTAGAACAAAAAATAACTAAACTAAAAATAACTACTAAAGTTGTGTTAAATTAAGAAAACACCATGTGGCAGATTTATCTATCTATTCTCTTTTTCTCGTCTAGTGGTTTCACTGAAGTGGATTATTCTTCTCATACT
The DNA here is from genome assembly GCA_000966675.3 of Picea glauca. NCBI lineage: Eukaryota > Viridiplantae > Streptophyta > Pinopsida > Pinales > Pinaceae > Picea > Picea glauca. Next base: position 71,197 of record JZKD02S1630866.1, read on the forward strand.
TTGACCACTTGATAAAGATATCTTCGCATATATTTTCATATGGAAATATGTGCTGATCCATCGGGGTGGAGAAAACCTCATTTATCTCTATTTCCCATTCCTTATACCTGATTACCTTCACACTTAAGCGTTGTAGGACTGTGAAAGATTTGATGAGGTGTTCCATGAACTTCTTCACTTGACCTTGGGTCATGGTTGAAATCTTCGAAATATCTTCTTCCCATGCCAAGTATTTCTCTGTATCTCACTTGACTATGTCATGCAAATCGGCTAAATCCTCCAATGGACCAAAATATGATAGGTCAATGTTTTTTATCTCCCGATTGATTTTCTCCCAAATTTTCTTGCTCTATCCCCATATTTCCTATATATTCCATTGAGATTCCTAGACCATACTTACCCAGTGTTCAACTGCTTTCCTAATTCAAGATATGTTGCTATCCATTAGCACTCAGATGCCATGCTATTCCGTGTCTTGGCCTTTCTGCACTTCAATGATCTAGTTGATCCACTCCAAGGCATGATGTGCCTTCTCATACCATCTCTGCACGTATTTATAGTTTTCCAACCCCATGAGGGTATATTCTTGAAAGTCGACTATGAAAGAGGTGAAGAGATTCCTTTCACTTGTGAATTGGGCATACATTTCTCAAAACTCACTCTTCATGAGTACTACTGCTTGTGTTGAATTATGGTAATACTTTTCTTGATGGAGTATATGGTCCAAATATTTCTTCATGGAGGCTACTTCCCTTTCATCCCTTCTTTCCCTATCCAAAATAACATCGTTTATAGCTATACCTTCTCTGATAAACTCAGTCATATTAGAATTTTATGTGTCGAACAACGTCTCCTCTGTGGTGATGATAAGTGTGCTATTGAGCATGAGCCTCCTTTTCTTGGTCGTTCTTCTCATCACAACTTTCCTTTTTTGATCATAAGCGATAGCCTGTATATCGACGATTTCGTCTATTGGTTCATGAATCTATTGATTTCCCTAGATCAAAGTGTTGCCTAGGATCCCTGTCGGGTCAAAATGTTCTATGACCAGTTCTTGTAATTCCTTAGCATGGGAGGTTTCTATATGCTTAGGTGACTTGACCTCCTGTTGATCATCATTGGTTGGTGAAGTATTTTTCCAATATGGGGAGATAGGAGAATAATCGACATTAGCTGGGGGATCGGTTGTTGATATGTCGATTTCTGGTTGTTGCATTTCTTCTTCTTATTCACCATCACCCAAGTCATTCTCGGAGATATCCTTCTCAATATGTGTTCCAAATTGGTCGATAAATCCAATGTCCATAATGCCTCTAGCCTCATGGTATCCTTCTTGGGGATTTGGGATCAAAGCATTGAAATATGGATCAGATGATTCCCCTAGTTCTTCCTCTTCTGTGATTGGTACTGGGGTTATTCACAAAACCTCTGAACTTTCCTCATCGTCATATATGGTGATTAATTCTACGAGGACATTAGGAAAACTTGACCCACTTGATGCTCTTGTTATCCTACATTGAGTTATAGTAGTCACCAACAATCCTTCCTGTGGCAACATAGGGCTGGGGTTTTCTTGATCAACAGTTTTCTCTAATGGAATTTTCTCTAAGACATTTATCTCTTGTCCACGATTTCTTGTGTTGGCCGAGGTAATCCTCAAGGGTTCTATCAAAGGGTTAAGTGGGGGATTTTCTTATAACCTTTGTATATCTCTTTGGTCTTCTTCCAGTAACAACACCCCCCTCCTCTGTGCCTCTGTTGCTTCTACTGCTCTATTTTCTTCTCTTACCCTGAGGGATTCTTGAGTTGTTTTCTCTATTGTCTCAACTTTCTCATCCATAGACATCGATTTGAATATGGTCATATTGGGGTTAGCCCTTCTATGGAGTACTTCCTCCCAGTCATGAGCTCCCTTTGTAAATATTTCATCTTCAAAACTATCATGAGCATACAACCAACATGAGGATACCTACGACGCGTGCTGAAGTACCATGCCCTTTGGATCATGTTTTCGAAATCGGCCTGTGGGGAATCGATACTCAAGCTAGCTCAACCCTTCTTGTTTCACATGTGGATTGTATTTTACCATGTAAAACCCTATGTGAAAKCCATGGGGTATGAAATCTCTCTTCTTTTCCTTCACCAAAGTGGCATCATAGCCTTGAAGAATGGTCTAGTAACACATTTCTCCCTTAATGAGTTGGTACTAGACATGAATGGGGAGTAAGTGTGGTGYGCCAGTAGCCCCGAACACTCTGATATAATTGTTGGTTTCCTYAAAATACCAGTGGCCTACTTTTGAAWCCATCTTCTTGGCTGCCGCTATAAGCRTTGGGAATTMTTTCCTAAATATAATGAAATGTACTCGGGATATGAACTCATCGCATATACGGGCATAAAATATTTTATACCTATTATCCCATAGAATGACAAAGTAAACATGCACAGGTAACTCAACAACATAAAACCTAGATTCATGAATTAGAAAATGTTCCTTGCACAAATAACGTCCAATAGGTACGACACAATGTGAAAAGATGACTTTTCGCCATCCTTCGGTGTTTGGGCCTGCAAGATGTTGGTTCTTAACTTCTTGGAAATGATGGTTCCCTAGTTGAAGCTGCTCTCGGATATCACCACGGTATATTCGAGGGGCATCCATTCTTTCGAAAACTTGGAGAAATCTTTTTATTTATATAATTGGTATATCAAAGCCATTAGATAAATATATGGGTCTCTTAGGTTTACCATGTTGTACCAGCCATTTCTCCTGTTCGTGAATTTCTTGTCTTCTTTCCACCATGAGGCCATTAACATGCTAGTGTCACAGAACTCATGAAATTTGACCACAAACTCTGTATTTAGTCTTTCCTCTGGGTCTCTGAGTTTGTAGTATTTTTGGACCTCTATTGGAATAAAAACACCAACACATTCTCCATTTTCATTATTTATTATACATTTCATCACATTTGTGTGATCAATTATCCATCCTAGGGTCTCGATGTAGGAAACAACTTGGGTTCGACAGGCCACCATTTGTAGTCATGATCGTCGGATGTTTGGGAATACCTGGTCATCCAACATCCTGACGTCCGGGTCACTGCATGGTATAAAATCCGAGTAATCTTCCTGGTTGATACTGTTAAACAAATATCCCCAATGCGGGAGCACCACCTTAAATCTAGTGCTTTACTCCATGTTGTTGAACGTCTGAGGTTGGGAAAACTCCTTTTTGGTAGATGTGTGGATAACTAGTTCCGTGTTTGAGGAAAAAACAATCTCTCTTGCAATACCTAGTGCAGACCCCTCACCGACCTCTTCTTCCTTCCTTTTGGGCATTCTTGGTGAGTGCCTGGTTGTTGGATTTCTTGGAGGAATGTTTCCTGCAGAAAAGAAAAGAATATTATAACAAGCAACCAAGAAACTTTGACAAGAGTCATTGACACCATTGCAAGTGAACAAATGATAAAAACAATGCTTACCTTCTTTCTTGCAAGAAATTAACCTGGTCTTACTAGTAATCAAAATCAAAGAGCTAGCTGTAATCTCCTTGACATTCTCTCTTGATTCTTCGTCTACTTCGGGGAATAAGAAATTTGCGAATGAAACAACATGTTTTGTTATAGCCTTGTAAATTTAAATAGAACGTATACTTACCTTGTTGCATCAAGTCTTCAATTCGAGAGTGCAAATGCGATATGTGAAATCTATTATAGAATCTTCATCATTCCTAGGATTAAATGCAATGTAGGTTTGCGGCGCATGAGTGGGTTAATTCATAGTTCATTGAAGAATTCAAATTTTGACTATTGGTCAGTGCGTGGGGTCGTTTTATAGGTTACATGAAAATTTAACTTATCCATTAAATCATAAAATTATCCCTCATTTCAGCCGAAGGTGTCCCATCGAATTACCAAAAAAAATTCGCATTCACTAGAATAATCGGTATTGAGAGATATGGTGAATTGCAGATCAACTGGGGTCATTGGTATCGGTGGGTGAAATTTTGAACTAAGAGGAGGATCTAAGTATTCTAGCGATCAACCAATAGTCAATGAGCACATCAGGGTCGGCGGGTCGACTTCGTCATTGTTTCATTGGTGTATCTAGTCAAAAGTTATGACGCTGACTAAGACCTTCATACAGTGTTGATGTGGAAATACCACCATGGATGTACATATATGACATAGGGAAAAGCCTTAGTCATACGAATTAATTATGTGAAAAATACAGGTGACTGTTTATTGTGACCTCTACGGGAGAAAATTTTCGGCATCGATGATTTTTTTTAGACATACAACCTTGATTACNTTTCCTAAATATAATGAAATGTACTCGGGATATGAACTCATCGCATATACGGGCATAAAATATTTTATACCTATTATCCCATAGAATGACAAAGTAAACATGCACAGGTAACTCAACAACATAAAACCTAGATTCATGAATTAGAAAATGTTCCTTGCACAAATAACGTCCAATAGGTACGACACAATGTGAAAAGATGACTTTTCGCCATCCTTCGGTGTTTGGGCCTGCAAGATGTTGGTTCTTAACTTCTTGGAAATGATGGTTCCCTAGTTGAAGCTGCTCTCGGATATCACCACGGTATATTCGAGGGGCATCCATTCTTTCGAAAACTTGGAGAAATCTTTTTATTTATATAATTGGTATATCAAAGCCATTAGATAAATATATGGGTCTCTTAGGTTTACCATGTTGTACCAGCCATTTCTCCTGTTCGTGAATTTCTTGTCTTCTTTCCACCATGAGGCCATTAACATGCTAGTGTCACAGAACTCATGAAATTTGACCACAAACTCTGTATTTAGTCTTTCCTCTGGGTCTCTGAGTTTGTAGTATTTTTGGACCTCTATTGGAATAAAAACACCAACACATTCTCCATTTTCATTATTTATTATACATTTCATCACATTTGTGTGATCAATTATCCATCCTAGGGTCTCGATGTAGGAAACAACTTGGGTTCGACAGGCCACCATTTGTAGTCATGATCGTCGGATGTTTGGGAATACCTGGTCATCCAACATCCTGACGTCCGGGTCACTGCATGGTATAAAATCCGAGTAATCTTCCTGGTTGATACTGTTAAACAAATATCCCCAATGCGGGAGCACCACCTTAAATCTAGTGCTTTACTCCATGTTGTTGAACGTCTGAGGTTGGGAAAACTCCTTTTTGGTAGATGTGTGGATAACTAGTTCCGTGTTTGAGGAAAAAACAATCTCTCTTGCAATACCTAGTGCAGACCCCTCACCGACCTCTTCTTCCTTCCTTTTGGGCATTCTTGGTGAGTGCCTGGTTGTTGGATTTCTTGGAGGAATGTTTCCTGCAGAAAAGAAAAGAATATTATAACAAGCAACCAAGAAACTTTGACAAGAGTCATTGACACCATTGCAAGTGAACAAATGATAAAAACAATGCTTACCTTCTTTCTTGCAAGAAATTAACCTGGTCTTACTAGTAATCAAAATCAAAGAGCTAGCTGTAATCTCCTTGACATTCTCTCTTGATTCTTCGTCTACTTCGGGGAATAAGAAATTTGCGAATGAAACAACATGTTTTGTTATAGCCTTGTAAATTTAAATAGAACGTATACTTACCTTGTTGCATCAAGTCTTCAATTCGAGAGTGCAAATGCGATATGTGAAATCTATTATAGAATCTTCATCATTCCTAGGATTAAATGCAACGTAGGTTTGCGGCGCATGAGTGGGTTAATTCATAGTTCATTGAATAATTCAAATTTTGACTATTGGTCAGTGCGTGGGGTCATTTTATAGGTTACATGAAAATTTAACTTATCCATCAAATCATAAAATTATCCCTCATTTCAGCCGAAGGTGTCCCATCGAATTACCAAAAAATTTTCGCATTCACTAGAATAATCGGTATCGAGAGATATGGTGCATTGCAGATCAACTGGGGTCATCGGTATCGGTGGGTGAAATTTTGAACTAAGAGGAGGATCTAAGTATTCTAGCGATCAACCAATAGTCAATGAGCACATCAGCGTCGGCGGGTCAACTTCGTCATTGTTTCATTGGTGTATCTAGTCAAAAGTTATGACGCTGACTAAGACCTTCATACAGTGTTGATGTGGAAATACCGCCATGGATGTACATATATGACATAGGGAAAAGACTTAGTCATACGAATTAATTATGTGAAAAATACAGGTGACTGTTTATTGTGACCTCTACGGGAGAAAATTTTCGGCATCGATGATTTTTTTTAGACATACAACCTTGATTACAACACCCTATCATGCCAACACCGATGATGTATCAATGACCGATGATTGGTGATTGTTGATGGCTATTGTTTCCTAATGCCCAAAATGTATCGACGAATGGTAATCAGAGGTTCGTTATGTCCCATGTTAGTGGTTTTCCTTTCATATTTCACTAATGTCGACGATGTATCGACGTTTTTTAGAAAACTTCTTCGCAATACATAATCAATGATCGACGTGCCATTTATTCCATTTTTCCGATGTCGATGATACATTAGTGATTGGAAATTGGTGATTATCATTTTTATGTGATCATTTTACTACTCGGATTGCACCGATTCCGATAATAGATGCGTGGCTCAAATTTTTAGCTGTGTATACTTAGTTAAAATGCCAAGTTTTTTAGAGAAAAGTTCTATTTGTTCAATAACCCCAAACCAAGCTGAATATGATTGATGAAAAAAAAACAACATAATCAATATATGACCTCATTGATTCTTACACAACTGACTAAACTCAAGAAGAAAAAGTGGTACCCAAAAAGAAAAAAAAACTTCACAAAACTTTTAGGGTGTGTTGAGTGCTCAACACATTGTTATACAATAAAATATTGATTGAAGTATACAATGATCTGATATACCTACCTCTAGGTCCTTTTAGAAAATCCTGCTATGCTGCACTGTAAGACTTTGCAATATCTATGACAAATTTGGTGATAAACCCTGCAACAATACTGTCTAATTGGAAATCTATTGTGCGTGTAAATTTGTTGTAATTGCACAATATCCACATGATTCCACTCCATTTGCCTGATTCGATTTGTTGGGTGGTTGTCTTTTAACCTCAATAACCACTCTTGCAACAAATGCGAGAAATCATAAAAAAATACCCGATGCAAGTTGCTAAACACATATTTGTCCATATATTTGCATGATGTTAGGTTAGGGTTTCTGTTTTCCTTCAACATAAACTTGAGTTCTTTCATTTTCAACCATATTTCAATCTTATTGTTTCTTGGATTCCATGGCCTGAACATTCCCTTCTATACTTTCATTCTTCACGCGTTTCTTCCATGGATCCCATCCACTCAATCCTATGCAGTTCCAACTGACAACATAACCATTTGTTGGATTAGATCTCCCTTCTACTTCTTCTTGGGTTGACCCAGGTTCATATCTAAACAAGTTTCCAACAAAACCCTCTAAAACTATCGACCCTCCTGGTAAACCAGAAGGAAACGTTGCGTGCAGTACACACAACATAGTCTCACCCAAGATAGATCTATGAGTGACTAGAATGCTCAAGTTCTTGCAATATAGGAATGAGTAGGTATATGGGGGTGTATTCTATCTTTTTCATGCATTAATATTGTTATTCATTCAAGTAATTATAGGATTCATTCATATTTAGGCTCATGCATGCATTCTAATACATCTAGTTAATCATTCATTCATAATATAACCCTTTATAGGAAGTAAGAATTCAATAAAAATCACATATAACATAGGTTTTACCTTGGTTCACCCCCTCCTGGGCTACATCCACAAATATTTGGCTTCTTTGCTATTTTATTTGGTCTACTGCAAAATCTAGCACTGCACACATTACATATTCACTCATACAATCCTAATGAGGTTAAGGAAGCTCTATGAGGTGGACTAGATCACACCAAGCTCCCCATCCTATGATCTAACCCTCAAAATATACCTTAATCGACTCTTCTACAACTCAAAAACTTTCAACCACAATTATCAACAATCTTTTGCTACTTACTTAACCAAACAGACAAAACCCCAACCTAGACCTCCTAGCTTCTTATTTATACTATGTTACAAGCTTATATCTATTACAAACTTTGTCAAAAAACCTAACCCTAATATGGTTAGGCTTGTTTTCCTCCTCACATGTGGATTTTCCTCTTGCATGCTTCTTTTCCTTATTTTTCCGCATGTTTCTTTCTTGCCAGCTGTTGTGCGTGCTCCCAAAATTAGGTATTTCCTTCCAAAAAAGAGTCTTTCCTCAAAGTAGGCCTGTGCCCAACAAATATCATCTTCAATGAGTCCCTTCTTCACATATTTAACGAACCCAAAGAAGGAAGAGTTCGGTCCTAGATGGGTCCTTCCTTGTGTATATTTTACAAGACCAAGGAAAGAAAAATCGATGGTCTTTTCATATTTTGAGAGTCTAAAAAGATTTATAAAGAAGGATCCAAATGGAATGTTTCGTGAAATTGGTCTCCAGGGCCTGAAAAAGTGAAAAACAATACCTAGGAGAACTTGTAATATCCCAATACTGAGCCCCGATTGTAATTATTAATGTAAATATGTTTTGTAGGCTAGTGAGCCAAGTGCTTATATAGGAGGCTTATGTGATGATTAGGCCAGAGAGCCTAGATGCTAAAGGCCAGCGAGACTGTATTTGTATATGTAAATACTCATATCATTAATATAAATACATTGTTGCATGTAGATTGACCATGATAAAGAGAATGGGGGACTAAACTCCACTAGGTAGGGAAAGGGATGGGGCTAAGAGGCTAGGAAAAGGGATAAGATTGAGGGCTTATCTCTATGGGAATAATATTATATTATTATTTCCTAAAAACTAAGGTTGGACATAACCTATGTTATCCTAAGTTCATGTGGAAAGGGAACAAATGTTAAGTGGAGCTCACGCAGCTTCATGATGACAAGTGTCAGGTTTGGGACATGTAGTTATATTGGGAAAACTCGTCATTCTGGGGGCTCGACCATTCTTTCCAGGATTCCCATGCACACACACAGTCATGCACTGATCCATGAACTCTGTTATCGACCTTTGAAACCTACAAGCATTATGAGCCATATCCCATGTTTTCTTATCATTAGATGAATTTTGTGATCCTTGAGGGTGGCACAATGCACTCTTGCCTACCTAATCTTGTGTTGTACCTTCCCATTACGAGAAACACCTATTTCCAAACACAACGCACCTGTATTCACTTGATCGTGTGTTATGTCTTAACGGTTGGTTGTTGCAACTAACAAAGTTCATGGACTGAGCATGGCTTGATGTTATTTTCTATTTCCATACTGAGTCTTGTTGCTTCCATCACCTATGCGTTAGTTGAATTTCGTGGTTGTTCTCATCTGAGCTTGTTGTTGGTTATCTGGGAGCGAGAGTGAAGAGGCAGGTTGTTAGGCTAGTGGAATGAAGAGGTAGGTTGTCAGGACTATGAGAAACTCTCTCCAGGTGAGAGAGTTTGCTGGGAAAGAAGAAGCAGGTCGTCAAGATTGTGAGAAACCGTCTCCAAGTGAGAGAGGTTGTTGGGGAAGTGATTTATCCTGGAGGGAGCCTAGAAACAACTATAGTGCTATGAAAATTCCTGTCTGGCCTATTGTTGAAGCCTTGGAAGGGAAGTGGAGTAGTCAATGGACTGTTGAACAGTGAAGGTGTATACAGATGGTATTGTTTTTTTTATGGAGTTGGCATGACAGGCCTATAAGGTTGGGTATGTTACAATGTATGAATTTTCATAAAGAGCTCTGTGTGCCATAGCCCAACAGCTGTATGCCTAGGAATGGACAATTTTGACTATCAAAATCAGAGTGAGAAGTTTATAGTTGTTTGGTTTTCAAGTGACATTTCCCAGCAGATGGATGGGATGCTACAAATTGGTATCAGAGTTTGAACATAGAAGTTTCTTTTGAAGTAGCATGCCCTAGCTTGGAAACCTAGGTACATTAAAAATTGGTATCAAAGCCCATGGTTTCAACACTAAACCTGGATGGGCCACAAATGTGGAATTTGGAGTCAAAAATCTATGGGTATTTGATGTACAGAGTGTTAGAGAGGAACTAAGAGAGCTCCTGGGTGCTAATGGAAAGATCAGGAGGAGTGGCAGAGAAGTTATCACAACAATTGTGGTTGATAACCATGAGATTGAATTTGAGCTATAGGTTCTGCACGGGGGGAGACAAACCCTTCCCAACCATCAGATCTGGAAAAAGGTGCACAAAATTTAACCTCCAAGTCCTTAAGACTTCATGAATTTAGTGAATTTTACATTTTGTTGAGAAAATGGGCTGAAGCCCAAAGTTCCTAAGTCCCAGAGTGATTTACAACCATAGATCATCCAAGAGGAGGAGAGTCATTGGATTTACCCAAGTGATTCAGCGGTTTGAAGTTTGGGGAAATTGATTGAAGTGCACATATAAGGGACTTCCTCTGGAAGTCCCAAAGTCTAGGACTCATCCATACCATTCGATTAACAAGGATGAGTGTCCACAGATTAAGCAATGTTCAAAGTTCAATGATCCGGGGGTTGTGTGGTGTTCAATACTGAAATACTCTGAATTCCCAGAGATACAAAGTGTCGAAGAACATGGTATGATGTGGAATGATGATGTCACTAGGGGTGACATGAACCTCCCCTAGTCATGCCACATGTCATTCAGAGTTATACTTTTGACGACCTTGTTGGACCAATAAAAGTCCGACACATGGGGCCATGTGTCACCATCTTATATGATGATAGTTGTACTACATGGACACTGGAAGTATAAGAGGTTCGTGAATTTAATGTTCATAGGAATTGAGTGAAGAATATATTAAATCTCCTGAAGTCCTAAACTCTAGAGTAAATCTGGACCGTCCATTTTTGAAGACACGTGTCCACAGATCAACCTGTTCAGAAATTCGACATTCGAAAGTTATAGTGTGTGCTGGAGTGAGATCTCCCGAATCCCAAAGTGTCGAAGTTATAGAGTGCCAATGTAACATGGCATGATGATGTCACCTAGGGTGGCATGGACCTATCCTAGGACTTCCACATGTAATTTTATCTCGTACCTTTGACAGGTCTTTAGTGCCAGTGGTGACTTGAAACATGTCACTCATTGATGTGGCCACATGTCACTACCCTAATTGTTGACAAGAGAACTAAGTGGACCCCAAAACGTTCAGAGTTCGCATGTTTTTTTGTGCTCCGGTATGTGATTCTCCAAAGTTCTGGAGTTCTAGAGCTCCTATCCACCGTAGATATAAGTTAGGAGTGGGAACCATTTATTCTTGAAATCTGAGGGGGTTAGTCGGTTTGGTGATCCAGAAGTATTTTGTTGCGAAATGTTAAGGTATAAAAAGGACCAAGGCTAGAGTCAATCCCAACCATCCATTGAAAAGTGAATGTCGACCATAGATCTCATTCCTTCATGGTTTTGACATTCAACAATTTAGGAGGTAGTGAAATATGGAGCCAAAGAACTCCTGGAGCCCGGAGTTTTAGAGCTCCTGTTGACCGTAGATCTAAATATAAAATGAGGATTGTCAATCAGTTCATCCTTTGAGTATTCATAATTTAGTGTTCAATATATTAGAGGTGTGCAAGTGCAAATTCCATCGAATCCCGAAGTTTCGAAGTCACAAAATACAAAAGTGATTGTTGGGCCCTTCATTTTTGGGAAAGAATTGCGCAAGTTTTGAATAAGCACGAGTTGTGAAAAAACTCATCAGAGGCTGGGAGAAAGAGTAACAAAAATAAGTTCAGGAAGTCAGCGTGATTCCAGCTAGGCAACAAACAGTTGCAATAGAACAAGAAAGCACACAATCCGAGAAGGAAGACACAACCCAACTACACATACGGGGCTGAATATAAGTGTAAAAAGGAGTTGGGTTGGGTTGTTTCATTCATGGGCAGATACTCTCATTTGTTGATGGCTCAATCAACGTGAGTAGAGTAAGGTTGAGTTGAGTCATTTTGATCAGAGTTGCCCAAGTTTTGGGATTATTCGTTAATACTTTTTGTAAGTTGAGAAAAGACAAGCAAGATTCTGTAATGTATTAAACTGTCTGTTGGAGAGTTGGAGCTCTGAGGTATGAGTCCAGAGCTAAGAGTCTGTGATGTTCCCTACTGTGTAAGTTTGAGTCTATAACAGAGAAAGATCTCAAAGGTAATATGAAGAAGGATCAAATTTTAAAATATGATGTGTCCTTGTTTGGTTACTTATGCATTACACCATTTCTTCATGGCTTATGAGTTCTATTTGACGGTTCTATGTTTAATTGCTACTCACAATGTAAGTAGGCTCAGTTCTTACATTTAGATGGTTCATATCTATTAATGAATCTTTCCCAAGAAAATGAATGAGTCCCAAATGCTCTATGGATCCTCTTTAGTATTATTCCTACCCTTCCCTATCTATTTGTCTTAGCAGTGCTTTGGGTGCGACTTCTTCTCTTCGGAGGAGATGAAAATGCAAACGCTCTAGACTACATGGTACCTTTTGTTGCTAACCTAAGAAGGACCCTGGTCTGACCAAATTTGCACCAACAAAATGGTTCCGTTTCCGGGACCCGTGTTAAAAGGGAACCTGTAGGGAGGATGCTTCCGCTGATCCATATATTTGGTATCGATCAATGGTGGGAAAGGAACTGTGAGGCCTTCATATGGACATAAGTGGGACTAAGAATAAAATAGCTAGAAAACATTTGCGAAGCAATCCTTTACTCAGAAAGATCAAGTGACTAGTATGAGATTTTCTAGGTTAAATTCCCGGAAGAATTTTTTCACTAGATAAAGAGGCTCCAAGAAGCTCCAGAGTTCCAAGGATGGGTCAAGAAGATCTGTGTGTGGGATACTGAAAAGTTAGCAGCACTCTAGAGGTTGGATTTCCCAGTCACACGAGCTGTGGATTTCTGGGTTAGCACCATGCTGGAAGGATACATAATCCAATTTGCAGCTAAGAAACACCACTATTTCTCGCGAGCAGAGGAATTTTTCAAGAAAGGTGCAAGGGGAAGACTATTGAGAGAAATCCCCCTTGTGGATTAAGGCTTTCTTAATGGAGGAGGGGATGTTGATTATATCCTCAACCAAGATGGCAACGTAAAGACCCTCACTTTGTGTGGGGCGAGACAGGGTGAGGGTCATGGCATGAGGAAGGGGAAGGGTTCTTTGACAAATGGAGGGGAAACAACAAGAAATGGATTCAAGAGATGAGAGATCCTTGAAGAGAGCCGCCATAGTTGAGAAGTGGTGGAGTGGAAATATCAAGAAAGCCACAAGACAATCTAAAAAGTTGAGGAAAGAAGGTGGATTGAGAGAAGTAGAGGAAAGATAGATGGAATAACTACAGAGGATGAGAATATAGGAATGACTGGCTTGTCAAAGATTAAACAAGAGAGAAGCAAGGAGAGAAAGAAGTCACAAGGAAGCATGACAAGAAGGAGAAAGCGTGGAGGTAAGAGAGGAGGAAGTCGGCATGAATCTTGGAGGAGAAAGAGAAGATTCAACCCCAATAACAGGAGAAATCAGAAATTCAACCGAGGAGATCATCCCAATAGACACTAATGAGACCCTCTAGATCAAAGAAAACAACCCCAAAGCTAGTGGTGCTAGCCCCAAATCACCCATACCCCAAGTGCCTTCTATACAAGTAGTAAGTCTGATACTACCCTCTCATGCTAGTTTTGTTCCAGTAAAATTAGTTAGTGAGTCACAACCAGGAAGTGCGGGTATAGGGAGAACATTGGGATCCCCCGATAGATCACAAGCATGATCATTAGGGTTCGTATTGATACAAACAATAGGACCAGCAATGTCCAGTTAGGCGGGAGGTTCGATTTCTTGATACCTAGAATTTTGGGGTGAGGGAGACGAAGACGTCGAGAAGCACTGGTTCTTGTGCAAAGCCATCTTGATATCCAGAGGGACTCTAGATTTGAATAAGCTGGTCGAGTTCCATACTACCTTAAGAGGTCGCACTCTCAAGTGGTACATGAAGATCATTGAACTGAGAGTGTTAGGGACACAAGGTTAAGTGTTCACACTTGGCTAGGTACAAACGAGGTTCATAGCAGAGTTCAAACTGCCTCAGTCAGAACAACATGCCCTATTTGAGTTGTGTGAGATCCAATAGAGGGAAGGTGAATCAACCTGGGAGTACAGCCAAAAGTTTAAAGATTCCATAGGGAGGTTGGCACATCCAATCCATGAATAACATCAAAGGGAATGGTACATTCAGGGGATGTTGGCTCTAACTTAGATTTCTCTAACGCAACAACAAATAGCCACATTGACAGATGCCTTGGAACAATCAATGAAGATTGAAGCCATGGTGGGATACTTGGGAGCTTAAGAATAACCTGAACCCTAGTAGATGTGAATCTAGTGCAACTACAAGGGAAGATATCGACACTTACAAAAATGATTCAGGAGCTAACGATACCTAGACTAGGACTACCACAAGTTTGGTGCACTGGATGCTATACATAAGGTCATTTGGCGAATGAATGTTCGTGGATGAGGGGACTGGGATATCCTCAGAATTTGATGGTACCCCCAGCAAGACCTATAGGAGGAGTTGTAAAAGTGTCGACGAACTCACCATTCCATAACCCCACCCCATATCATGCTTTCCCAGGAGGCCAAGTAGCACCAACATCAAAATATTGTGAGATTTTCCAAATCTATGGGCATGGACCAAGACAGTGCCCCATCATGCAGAAGTATTTGAAAATACTAAACACAGTTCACTGCGAGTTCTATGCATCCACCACGCATACTACCAATCAATGTGGAGCTTGGACACACTTGTAGACAGCTAGACCGAACAACATTCAGGGTGAATGAAAACCTGCAGGGACCAGGAAGAGGTCGAGGAGGTGGAGCTATTGGAGACTTCAGAGGAGGAAGAACTGGGGATGAGGAACAAGCATATGTTATAACTGTGATGAACAAAGTCACTTGGCCAGATATTGTCCTCATCCAAGGAATCCATGGTGTTCTCACTACAGAACCAACGAACGCGCAACTAAATACTCTCCAGAGTTAATCGCAAAGTGGGAAGATAGAGTACAACAAAGAGGAACTAATCTTATCATTTCAGAGATCAAGAGGATTTCTAAGGGACAGTTTCCCAATATTAATATCGTTACTCGAGGAGGATCGAAGGCAGGAGCTGATGCTGATACTCTGCCTTAGATCCAGAAAGCATCACCTAAGGGAGATAGGTATGACCCCCTAAAGAAAAAATTGTTCTTTAAAGATGCCATAGAAGTATTCCAAAATATTCCTAGTCATGAAACATAAGAAACCAGTTGAATGTTTACCCTAAGATGGAACAAGCCCCTGGTTCAACCCCTACACCCATAAACCCTATAGTCATACCAAGAAAACCTGAGCAACCTCAAAATGTAGTTGACCTCTGGTTTCAGTTATTCTTTGACATTCTAGGGAATGATAAACTAACAGAAAAGTTGCACAATTCACTGTACCTAGTTTTAGGGAATGAAGAAACCTCAGAAGCAAGGATAAGGGCTAATATTCCTGAGAAAATTACTCAGAGAGTGCAGCGAAGAAAAGTAAGAACCATAAAAGAATTTCGACTGGTAACCCAGTTAGATGACTTCGAAATTAAAGACGTCATGTTGGACCTAGGGTCAGATGTGAACATTCTTCCCAAGAAGACCTGGGAAGCCTTGGGAAAAACAAGACTGACATATTCCCCAATTCAGTTAAGAATGGAAAACCAATACTGTATCTTTCCTATAGGAAGACTGGAGAATGTGGAAATCGATGTAGCAGGAGTAAAAACAGTGGTTGACTTTGAATACATTGAGATCATGGGAGACAAGGATCCCTATGCTTCATTACTTGGCATCGATTGGGCTTATGACAATTATACAGTAATTGATTTAAAGAAAGACACCATGACTTTTGAAGATGAGGGAATCAAGGTAGTTCAACCTTTAGATCCATATGTAGGACCTAGGTACACATAACCAATAGACAATAATATGGAAGGAGAAGACCTAGACTAGTTGTACAATGTAACAGTTGGGACCAGAAACGATTATATAAATCCTATTGCGGATGGATCAGTATGCTGGAGAAGCATACAGTCAATAGAAGAAGATTCATAACTGGATTTTGATAGTTTCCAACAAGGCTCACACAAACAATTTTCAAGGAGATTCCCAACTATCACAACAACCATATGGATTGGGATCGAAGCTAGAGAACACCTAGTATATGATGACACCTCAGACCTAGACAATTTTTTGCAGAACATGGAAGAAAATGTGAGAGAAGATCAAAGAATCTCAATATCGGATATAGCCAATAGCAATAAGAGATCAAGCTTTGTAGTGTGTCCCAAGCATACCCGAAAACTTTAGAATAAATGCCACTTACCCTCGACTGGAAAGCCTATAGAATGCTATCAGATTGGCAAACATTCAGAAAGCCTAAACGAATTAGAAGAACTGAGAAACCTAGCCATCAAAGAGATAGAGGGGAGAAGAGAAATCAAAATACCATACCTAGCCAGAATGATAGTTCCTATAATCACCCATTAAAATTGAAGAGACTCAACATAGGGAACACAAATAAACCCAACATATCCTTGGTGGGAGATTACTAGGATGAATAAGCCAGTCAAGAAATACAGAGTTTACTGCGAGAATATGAAGATTTGTTCCCAAAGACTTTTTCAGAATTAAAGGGAGTCAAGGGAGTCATGGGAGAGATGAAGATTGAGTTAAAACTAGGATCTAGGCTTGTTAGACATAGACCACACTGTCTTAACCCTAGGATAAAAGAGAAAGTTAAGAAGGAGATTGACAAGATGTTAGAAGTAGGTCTCATTTTTTTGGTAGAAGAATTCGAGTGGGTCAGACCGATAGTCATCCAAAGAAAGAAAGACACAGAGGATATTAGAGTCTGTGCAGACTACAGGAGTCTCAATGTCACCTGTGTGCATGACCCTTTCCCAACACCTTTTACCGATGAAGTACTCGAACAAGTTGCGGGGAAGGAAGCATACTCATTTACAGACAGATTTTCAGGATACCATCAAGTCAGGGTTGCCAAAGAGGACAAGAGAAAGACCACTTTCATTAATGAATGGGGATCTTTTGCATACAACGTGATGCCATTTGGCTTAAAGAACGCCCCTGCATTTTTTCCAGGATTGTGATAGAAACCTTTAGAGAATTTATTCACAAATTTATAGAAGTCTACATGGATGACTAGACAATATATAGCATGCTCAAGGAACATGTAGCACTGCTAAGGCTAATGTTTGACAGATGCAAAGAATTGAAAATCTCTTTAAATCTTATAAAATGTATCTTATGTGTGCCACATGGCAATTTGTTGGGCCACATAGTCTGCCGAGAAGGAGTATTGGTAGGCCCAGCTAAATTTGCGGTCATTACAAATATGACGCCACCTACGAGTGCTAAAATTTTTTTCTCCACACTAGGACATACAGGCTACTATCACAAGTTCATTCGAAGATACGCCAACATTATGGCACCCCTGGAAAACCTCCTGAAAAAGGATGAAATGTTCCAAAGGACTCTCGAATGTGATAAAGCATTTGAGACACTTAAGGAGAAGCTCACTACAACACCGATTATGATATTCCCAAATTGGGATAAGGAATTCCACGTCCATGTAGATGCTTCAGGAATTTCCTTAGGAGCTATCTTAACACAACCTGGAGAGGGAGCTATGGATCACCCCATCTACTTTGTGAGTCAGAAACTATCGCAAGAAGAGCGCAACTATACAACGACAGAAAGGGAAGGTTTAGAAATGATTTATGCTTTGTAGAAATTTAGACATTATCTGCTAGGTTCCCATTTCAAATTATTTATTGACCATTCCGCATTAAAATACCTAGTTAACAAACCTGTTTTGGAAGGGAGAATTTGTAGATGGTTGTTGTTATTTCAGGAATTTTCCTTCGAAGTTATCATCAAGCCTGGATGATGCAATGTCGGACCTGATCATCTATCCAGACTAGAGTCATGAGAAAGTGGTGGAGCAGTGGATGACCAGCTCCCAGGTGTAGATTTGTTCAAGATTGAGTCCATACCGAAATATCTAGAGGACATAGAAGTCTTTATCAGTACAGGATCCTGTCCTAAAATGTATTCCGCAACCCAGAAACACCATATGGTTTTTAGAGCAATAGATTACCAGTTGATCGCCAGAAAATTGTATAAACTAGGACTAGACAACATTCTTAGACAATGTGTCTTGGATCATGAAAGGTAGGATATACTCTGGGAATTCCATAGTGGAGTTGCAGGAGGCCACGTAGGAGGAAATTCCACACCACAGAAAGTTATACAGGTAGGGATTTGGTGGGAAACACTTTTAAAGGATGAAAAAGCATATGATAGATCATGTGATGTTTGTCAATGGGTAGGCAAGTTGTCACATCGAGATGAAGTACCATTACAACTAGTTAGATCCCTACAGGCATTTGAGAAATGAGCAGTTGACTTCATTAGACCAATCAACCCCACATCTAAACATTCAAAGGCTAGATACATCATTACCAAAACTGACTACCTTACCCGGTGGGCGAAAGAAACAACGGTATAGGACTATTCGACAGATACGACTGCCTAGTTCATCTTCGAAAATATCATTACCCTCTTTAGATGTCCCAAGAGCCTAACCAGTGATCAAGGAGCTCATTTCATTAGTAGAACCATAGAAACAATTACAACATAATTTATGATTCAACATCATAAGAGTAGTCCATACCACCCACAGGCCAACGGAACAGTCGAAGCCTTCTACAAGATCCTAGAAATGGGACTAACAAAAGTCTGTTGCGCAAACTAAGAGGAATGGGATGATAGAGTTCCAACAATACTATGGGCCTATAGGAAAACCAGAAATAAACTCCACAAATACACACCGTTCCAGCTAGTTTATGGAAGAGAGGCAATGGTGTCAACATAGTTCATCATTCCAAGCCTGTATATTGCACAAGTCACACATATGAAAGAAGAGGGATCAGTGGCACAAAGACTTACAGAGCTACAAGAACTCGAGGAAACCAAATTTCCAGTAGACTTCCATCAGTCGGTTGAAAAGGAAAGACAAAAATCTTGGCACAATAGACACATTAAAACCAAGGTATTCACACAAGGGGACAAGGTGTTACTCTATGACAACCAATACTAGAAGCATCTTGGCAAACTGCGTATGCACTGTGGGGACCTTTCATAGTTGCATAAATTTGACCTTCAGGACCAGTCAGACTTGTGCAAATCGATGGTGTGCTACGACCGTGATGGGTGAATGGTGCTCGCCTGAAGCCCTACCTATCTCAAAACTGAGAAATAAGGACAGTTGCTCCAATTCGATGGATCTTGTACACTAGTTAGATTTGAGTTTTGTTTTCTTTTTGAAATGTTGTAAAATCAGTTAATAATGTCTATGTGCGCAGTGTCGCGCCATAACACATAGTTCATTTGTTTTTTTAAGCATTGGTTTCTACAAAAAGGATGACTCAGTAGTACAAGACTTGAAGCATGGAAAAGTCCATTAATGACAGTCTTTAAATATGGCAGAGACAACCTTTGTGGTCGGAGGAGCCATGAATCCCAATCCAATCTGAATTATAGGCCACACAAACCCAGTCCAATCACAACCTTTATTTCCACTCCGGTACCTTGACTGACGTTGCTAATCCATAAAGCCGAATTATCCCAAGATGCCATTGAAGTTCACGCTGAGACACCCACCCATCAAACAGAAAGGTCTCAATTCGGCCACATCCCTATTCCACTCAAATAAGTAAATGCCAAGATCACCCAATAAGATTTACTTTGATTAAAATGTCTCATCAGACAACTCACACCTAGGTGTGTCTATATGGTCATGATGACGAGAATTTACTGCTAAAAATTCCTAGTTAATCCAGGTATAAGGCTCTCAGAACTCTGCCGAGAATGTATTTTTTCTAAAAACAAGCATATCCATTTCCGAATCCAGGAGCGTGAACCAGTTGGGACCATTGTAAAATCCACAAACGTAGCCCTAGTTCTTATTTGCCACAGAAGCATGAATGATGAGAGCCACAACAAGCCAAAGCACCATGATGAAAGAATCAGTACCAGATGAGCCCTATGACCCCCGGGTCGAGATCATGGGCGACCTCAAAGGAAAGGTAGAACATGTTAATATACTCGAGCTTGACCTCACAGACTCAACCTTGTTCCCACATATGCACACAGAAGTATTTTGGGAGATAGCTCCGGATGGAACTAGAGACATGAAATTTGTACCAATAAAAGAGTTCATCAACTTATTTAACTCCACCATCATGAACCTGAGAGACTTACCAGTCTTTGGTACCACAGGCGATATTGGGTGTTGCACAAAATTCATGATAAGCAGAGTGCATGATAGAAGTCTATGGTTGGATAAGCGGTATCTAATACATGTAGAAGATATCCAACAACTCATGGGACTATCCTCCCAAGGAGAGGATGCATCGAAGGGATTTCAGGGTCCCAACAAGCACGGGAAAAAGAAAGGCGAGACCAGCCTATACAAGAAGTTTAACACAAAGAGAGGAGGATGCACAACATTCATTAAACCAATACTTCCCAAAATAGTCTAGACTGTCTACTACATCATAGCCAACAAGGTTATGAGGTCTTACTATAAGGGATAATGCACCCTAGATGCGCTATCAGTCGTCGAATATTTTGCACAGGGAGCAGTGTTCAATTGGTGTAGTTTCATGTTGGAGGAACTACTAGTAGCTTGTGAGGAAGCAGAAGAGAAGGGAGGAACCTTCACCTATGGATACCTACTTGTGGCATTCATAATGCTCCAATGGAATTCACTTGTGGGAAGACAACTGGCGATACCAGATAAAGGGCGCATGATGAAGATGTTTGAGCCATGGCAGTCCAGACCAGACTCAGAGAACACAACACTCAACAGTGCAAACTTTACCAAATGATATAATGATATGATAGACGCAACGCAGAGGCTGCACATTCCACAGAAGATCCTCAATTGCAACACGAAGAATATCTCCTTCAGCATGAACCGACACAAAACATTTGTCTGGCCAAGACATGCCAGCCGTGAACATTTCCACACATGGATGTTACCATTCTATTTGGATGAGGAAGATTTTGATAAGGAAGTCATGTCATGGCCAAGAGTTAAATGTGACCCACATAAATCAGGGATGCATTACATTCTTCCTGCAGAGCTACTCAAGAAAAAAGACAAGGAAATAGGAGAGGGACCAAGTTCAGACCTCGAGAATAAGAAGCCAGATGCTCCGACACAAACAAAATCAGAGGAGGAAGAAGAGATACCATAGTTGGAGTGGAGGAAAATACTGCCCCCTCCCGACAACTACCAGACGATGCTGTGTTTTCAGGTGCATAGGTTAACCATATCTTGGGTGCTCTGATTGGTACTGAACCAGTGGTGAAGAGGCCCATAACTGGGGTCTCACCAAAAAAACCCCTAAACCCACAACCCCTTGCATCTGCCACTACCTAGACCCACACCATGACCAAAGCCACCACTATCATTGACATTCAATATGACCTAGACCCTGAAACACTTCCTTCCACTGTTATCATTGAACACTCTCCACCACCACTCCAATTACCAAACCTCATCATGACCAGTCCACATCAGACAATAACCTCATAACCGATACAACTCAACCACCCAGAGACAAAGGAATGACGACCCCCACAAATAACTAGAGAACCACCCATGCCAAGATCCGAAATTCCCGATCCTGACCCCAAAGCCTCAGAGCAAAGAACGATGCTGGATGTTTCAAATCTGAACACCCAAGAAAAACAACCTGAATCTTTTGCACAGGAAGAAGACACCCGCAACAGAGAGGAGGAGGAACCTGATGGTTACCAAAAAATCACCTCCCTAACCAAAGGTGAGGGTGCCCAAGAGATCACGACACATGATGCAGAAGCACCAGAAGATACGAAGATACCAGATGTGCACAATGAGCCAAAGTCAACAACGAAGAAGGATACAATAGCCATACGAGCTCAAATGGAAAAATGTTCTCCAGAACCCCCAACAATGTGTGGAATTGATGCAACTATGCATAGCCAAAACAGAGGTTCTGACTCTTTTTCCAGTAGAGCTAAGGTTGAGAATCGCACCAGCCCCACCAATGGAGGAAGAGGTAGACATTCTCTTCGACCATTCAATAGGCAGTGGACTCCCACTATAGTGGCGAGTAACCACCGACGCAGTTGTTTCATCCACCAACCTAGTACATTGGCCAATGCCACACTTATTTGGCTTAATCAAAGCATCCACAGACTAGTTGGAGTAGAGGCTCCAGGAGGTCGAGAGATATGCCAAGATCACAAGAAAAGAATGATTTATGGAGCACACATATAGAATGAAGGAAGCACATGATAGACTCCAAGTCCAGCGCAAACTGGAAAAAGTGTAGGCAAAATTTGCAGAATCCTGGTTGGATATTCATAAGGTCGCACCTGAACTACCCAAGGCCAGTGACGTCAGGGAGCTAGAGAAACAGATCGAGTTGTTACAGGAAGCATGGAAGAAAATCGCCAATCACACTAATCAACTCCAAGTGAAGCTACAACAGGTCCAACAAAAAGCAGAACACTAGACTCAGCAGCTGCAGGAACGAATGCAGAAGATAATATTGCAAGGAAACAATGCCAGAGAAACACTGCACAAGCACACAGTGGACTGCACCAAAAGTTTTAGAGAAGTCAGTGACTGGATGGGAATCATTGCTCGATGAAATTAGGTTTTAGAGGAGGTTAGAACAAAGATCCAGGTGTTGAAAAAATAAATTGCAGTCACAATGGACCTTATGGAGAAGAATCAGAAGTTCGACCAAATTCAGCAGGCCGACAACGAACTAAATACACTCTATGGGCCACAATATATATCCAAGAAAGAGCTGCGTGATTTTCGACCGGTAATTCAGACTGCCTATATGAAAATGCATCAGGTCGATGAAACAATCGATTTTGAGTGGAACTCGTTGGTTGCGGCCAAGACAAAGGAGTATAGAAAAGAGACAACACAATAGTTCCTTGCAGACGCATCACTCCTCGCCTAGAAATGGAAAGACAAAGTTGAAAGATTTCAAGGAGTAAAGAACTGAGCCATAGAGTTGATACTAGAATTGGGCCCTTCATTTTAGGAGGTAAAGGAAGAAAAGAAACAAACAAAAGAGCCCAAAGAAGAAGAAAATATGGACAATGGAAAAAAACAGTTTCTCCTGCAGGATGTGAAAGAACCAAGCACTTGACTCAATGACGAGTCAAGAATTGTGGTTGGAGCCTGTTGGGCCCTTTTCTTTTGGGAAAGAATTGCGCAAGTTTTGACTAAGCACAAGTTACACAAAACCTCATCAGAGGTTGGGAGAAAGAGTAACAGAAAGCAGTTGAGGAAGTCAGTGCAATGCCAGCTAGGCAACAAATGGTTGCAACATAACAAGAAAGCACGTAAGATGATAAAGAAGACACAACCCAGCTACACATACAGGGTTGAATATAAGTGTAAAAGGAGTTGGGTTGGGTTGGTTCATTCATGGGTGGATACTCTCATTTGTTGATAGCTCAATCAACATGAGTAGAGTAAGGTTGAGTTGAGTCATGTTGATCAGAGTCACCCAAGTTTTGGGATTAGTTGTTAATACTTGTTGTAAGTCGAGAAAAGACAAGCAAGAGTTTGTAATGTATTAAATTGTCAGTTGGAGAGTTGGAGCTCTGAGGTATGAGTCCAGAGCCAAGAGTCTGTGATGTGCCCTACTGTGTAAGTTTGAGTCTATAACAGAGAAAGATCTCAAAGGTAATATGAAGAAGGATCAAATTTTAAAATATGATGTGTCTTTGTTTGGTTACTTATGCATTACAACATTTCTTCATGGCTTATGAGTTCTATTTAATGCTTCTATGTTTAATTGTTGCTCACAACGTAAGTAGGCTTAGTTCTTGCATTTATATGGTTCAGATATGTTAATGACTCTTGTGCAAGAACAAGAATTTGTCCCAAATTCTCTATGGATCCTCTTTAGTCCTTTTCCTACCCTTCCCTATCTATCTGACTCAACAGTGCTTCAGGTGAGACTTCTTCTCTTTGGAGGATATGAAAATGCCAACGCTCTAGACTACACAGTACCTTTTTTTGGTAACCTGAGAAGGACCCTGGTCTGACCAAATCTGCACCAACAGTGACATGGCATGTTGATGTCACCTAGGGTGATGTGGACCTATTCTAAGTGTGCCTCTTGTTATCTAGTTTTATACCTTTGGTAGGTATTATTGATAAATTGTGACATGACACTTGTCGCTCATCGTTGGGCCCACGTCATCACCTTATTTGTTGACCACAGAGTCAAGAAGACCATCGAGTTCAAAAATTCATCATTCGGAGGAAATGTGGGAGGAAGTTGAAAAATCCTCCGAAGCCCGAAGCTCTGGAGCACTGGAGTTTTGAAGCCCTGAAGTAGAAGCTGTGTAGAACTTCATCGGTTCAGCATTCAGGGAAATGTAGTAGAAACCTATGAAGCCCGAAGTTCCAAAGTCACGAAGAGGTACCCCCCGAAAGTCGAGCACTTCGAAATTCAAGGAAAATGAGTGAATAAGAAAGAAAAAAATCCAAATCCCAAATTTCTAGAGCCCCAAAGTTCCCTAGGCTCCAGATAAGCACCTTTCTGCTAATGCTTGGTCACAACCTATGGTCAAATGCGGTTGGGGGTTGAAGAAGAAGGGGCTAGTGCCCAAAACATGTGTTAAAAGAAAGAAAAAAAGGCTTGGGAAGGAATTCTGTGGATTTTGTCTGGTTTGGACCTACATAAAAAGTGGTAAATAAGGTCTGTGAACCTTATGATAATATCCAAACAAAGGAAGGCCTATGAACCTGTGTA
>JZKD02S1630867.1:1484-19369 GCA_000966675.3 Picea glauca
AGACAGAAGAGAATGATACATTGTTTGCAGATGATCTGAGTTAATCTTGAAGGACAAACCCTAACAGCTCAGAAGGTATACGCAGGTTGTTGTATACACTGGCCACATGCATACGCGGGTTGTAGTGAGCCAGGGCACGCGCACACACTGGTTGCACTACTAACGGGTCGCGTACCTATTGATAGATTGATATATGTTGAGGATTGTTGTCTCATCTCAGTTGGTGTTGAGGGTGTAAGTTGAGTCTTGCATTATAGAGATGGTGCTCTTGTAGAGTTGTACTCTACTCAGTTGTTGTTGATAAACCCCTGGATTGTTGTCCATAATAAAATGAAAAATTGTACATACATCTTGTGTTCTTTATGTTTCTTGTAGTGATGACTTGATGATGATATATTGATGATATATGTTGCTAATATATGTTCTCATCTAACTAGTTATAAATGACAACAATGGGTAATGAATAAATGTGGAATGTTAACTAAGGAGTTTTTGTAAAGAGGGAAGCTTTTGTGAAAAAGAGCCCCACACTCATTCACCCCACCTCTAAGTTTGGTTAGTGTGTACAACACCTCTGTTACCCCAGCCATGGATACCTATGATGAAAAATCTCATTCCTGTATGCATTATCGATTAGCAAATAGTTTCTTCAACAACCATACACGACATCTCTATTAAATATGAAACAAAGTTTGGCTCATCAACACATCAGACTCATGCAATCCAATCCATAAAAATCATTTAATACTTGTCAATGAGCAGGGGGTGAATAAGGGTTTTGGTATATGTGAGGGATTGTATTGAGCGAAAAGTGTTAAAATGAGGGGGAATAGATCATTATTACTGCTCAACCAATCATCAAACAATCAATTGTATCATAAATCAAAAGAATATATCACTATAATTCATTGGTGTGTGATCCTTTAGCTATCATAATACAGAATTTATATTAACTATAATTAAATTTTAAGAACAGTGAGTGGATAGTGAATATGGAAAGGCGAGGGGACTTGTAATGTGTGAAAAAGTGAAAGAATGGTAGGGAAAAGAACAAATATTGTTCATAAAACCAATTAAGTGATCCATAAAAACAACTTTGTATTCAATACAAGGATACCAATACCAATTAACAATTATTGTGTGTCAAGATTGTTCACTGTCCCACATCCAATTTCTTCAAAATTCTCAATTAACACAGTCTATAATCATACTCATAATCGCTATGCCTTTCAATAGTCCTGTCAAGAGAATAGTTGGTTTTCTTTCATTTATTTTCTTTTCATTTAAACAAAATAAAAAGGAACACCCAGTCACATTTCTCTATTGCCATCCATCATATATTACTATAAAATATCAACCATTGTCCATAATTCGCAATTGCCCAAGTAAACATATACACAGGTCTTTTTTTCCCAAATTGAACAGACTTTTGAAAACTTTCTCGATTTTATTCCTTTTCATTATATCAAGAAATAAAACGTTGCAATGAAACCATAATACAAAACCCAATTTTCATCACTGGTGGTGCAATTTAAATCAAACATGCACGATACCTCTATAATCCATACACAGTAAACAATGAAATCACAATCATCAATTTCCAGAAATTGCCATGATCCTAATCAATACTAGTGAAACACACAGCAGTCACCAATTCGCAATTGACACCAAGTTATAGGAACACAACAATCCAATGCATAATGAAAAGAGGCAACCCTCTGACTGTACATTACCACTGACTCCCAATCAACCAATTTAATCAAAAAAATGAGCTAGGTTCTCGATGCAACTGTCATAACAAAAGGAGGCAGCCCCTTGACTGTATACCAATTCTCATCCCCAATTACAACTTTCCAACAACTCAATCAAAGAAAGATGAGATAATACTCAAAGCAACTGTCATAACCACTCAACCAATCTATGACAGTCAACAAGATACCTGGCAAGAGTGCGAACAGTTGGGGTTATCAAAATAGGGCTTTGTAACAATAAACACAAGAAGTAATCAAGAGTTCACTCAGTCATCAAAGCATAGATAAATTGGAGGTCAAACATATCAACAATAGGCAGAGACCCTTCGAAACAAGCACGATGGAACCACGGGGTTTTTTATAACTCTCGATTTGTGTAATAGTGTAACAGTTCAACACCGAGTAGGGTAGACAACGATGCAGAGGAGCAACAATTTCCCACTGGACAGTAACAATTACCAAGAACACACAGAAGCATAACCCTCGCTCTTTTCTCAAGAGATGAACCAATTTATAACAATGCCAGTGGGAATGCAGACCTGAGTTATCACCAACAACCATAAAGCATACATCTTGGCATAATGGCCATCCTATAACCAACTTTTGAGGTACGTTGATGCCAATACCACAAAATAATCCTATGACCAGGTGGATAACCCACGACCATGGCTCTGGAAAATACACAGTGACCAAAAGGTAGTTTGAAAACATATACAACAACCCTGTAGAAACTCGTATACAACCGGACATGGTTACCATAACTGTGATGAAGCGGCCAGCAAGGCTAAACAGAGTGAAACCCTCCAACAAAATACCCATAACTACTTAAAAAAACAGAGATCCATCATGGTTTTCACCACACAGAACATCCAACAAATGCATAACTTCAACCAACCAATTCTTTCATTTGCAAAATGAATAACCACACAGTCACATTGCAGAGAGAAGACCCACGCGTTTACACAGTTGTCAATCTCAAGAAAACACAAACCAACACATTATTGAGTCATCGTTCATTTCATACAGAGCGAAATTCATGGATGGAAGAAAAGAACCATACCTGTAACCAATAGCTTTAAAAAGGGCGAGTTGGTCGAGCATTTCCTTCCAGGCTTTAATCTTGGAGCTTAACCACCAGCAAAACCAAATGAAACAATAACCATGCTGGGTAACATCCTGATGGGAGAAGTATGGAGTGATGTGCATTTACTACACGTCTCTTCCATCTTCCTCCACATTCAATTTCGAAGTACACGACAGCCAGCGATCACCAATACCATTAACCATGCCATTAATTCCAACCATTGATACTTGTGACATATTGCTTGCCAAATGCTCTATCCAAAATATGTATTAACCATTACCAAAACATACCATACCATATATCAAATGCGCCCGATATAACTCAAATATAATTCGCATAGTCACTAACCATTGGTAGTTAGGATTAACACTAACTTGTTCCATTTAAATTGCACATGACTTCTAACATAGTATAGTATATGCTCCTTCTCTTGGATTTTTTTTTATAAGTCTCTTTCCATTTCTTTTCTTTGATGTTGTTACTAACATATGTCTTGTGCAGGTGTAGTTAGGCAACAACTCATGGTGACCTGATCAAGTATAACAACTGCAATATATATGCCAATTCTAACATGAAATTAAAGCTTTGAATAAAAAAACATCTCATAAATGCATCATCCACCTGTCATCATGTCAAAAACAAAACCAAGATTGCATCATCAACCATCTAAGACCTTGTAAGCAGCATCGAAATAACATCATAAAATGTGTGATATGACTATCTCTGAGCCTCCAGTCTACAAGGGGGTCCCACCTACTAGTATTATATATCATTAGAATAGTGTAAATAATAGGCTTTAGCAATACTTTGCGGGCGAGATTCCTCGTTGTGATTTTTATCGTCAACAAATTGGTGACTCCACAGGGAAATCTATTTCCAACAGATTAAGAAATTGGAATGTATGGTTTTGCATACCAAGAACAACAGATCAAGAAAGTATAACCAAAATTATTATGCAACAGGGGGAAGTGAGCGGATTTAATGGAAAAATGACCGGGAATTTGTGAATAACTCATGGAAAATGTTAAGTATGAGGGGGTTTATCCCTGTATGCATAATCATTCAACCAGAATTTACTATTGACTTCAAGGAGAAAATATTTATGGACTTGCTCTTTTAACTCTCAAATGGATGAAGAAATGGAAATCAAAAGTGGGAGGTAAACAATTTCTTCGTAAGACAGCAGTGAAAGAAGATAACAAATTCAATTATGCTTTCAGGGGGAACATCGTAACATTTGTGTAAGCTTGATTGTTATTGACTTGCAACTTGCTGCAAAATAATTTCCATCTTAGGGAGAGGAAAGTGATCTTTTATACTAGCCTGATTTAATGCGCGAAAATCAATGCATAATCTGATCTGACCAGTTGCTTTCCAACTGGAAACTAAATTGGAAACCCATTTAGAATACTTGACCAGAAAAATGATTACATCTTTCAAGATTTTTTCCAACTCCTTACGAATATTTTCTTCCAATGCAAGGTTGATAAGTATTTGTTTTTGCCTAACTGTTCTTGTGCCTTCCTCGATGGGAATGGCATGTTGTATAGGAGTGGGATCAAAACAATGAAGATCCTCATAAGACCAAGCAAAAACATCTTGAAATTCACCAAGCAGCTTGGAAAACTTCATTTTCTCTTCATTAGAACATTGGGCACCTATTTTAAAATTCTTTGGAGACTCAGATGTCCCAATGTTCAAGCAGATAGTTTCACCCACCTTCCTTTTTGACTCCTCTTCTTTATGTTTCTCTTTATTTCCTACATCACTCGATGAAAATGAACTCTCTATAGGAATCAAGCCCTTAGTGATCCTATTATCTTCCATGGATATAATTTCTTTGGGATTATAAGGTTCATTTTGAATGAAAGCACATATGCTCTCATCGCTAGGGAAGACCTACCATGATTCTATATTGTCAGGGATATGTGGATGATATAGAGATTGAAAAATAAAATCAGGTGTATGTGGCAGAAGTTGTCGATTAGGAGAGGCTACAAAAATAGCTAATCGATCAGCCATTGAGTTCAATTCCCTCTTAACATGAGTAATGTTACAAGATAATAGGTTCGAAATAAGTTCCCAAATAGTTTTGGTGTATCGTTTTATCAACTTGTTGCTAGGTGAGTATATTTTACGTACAAGGTTCACAACAAGCTCAGAATCTTCAAAAAATGTAAGGTGACCACAACCAAGATTATAAGCGTTTTCAATGCCAAATAATAAAGCTTTGAATTCAGTGACATTGTTTATGCAAGAAAACTCCAACCTATAAGAAAAGTTATGGATTTTCCCCACAGGAGAGTACGAGATAATGCCAGCTCTGTTACCTTCATTAGAGCATGAACCATCAAAGTGCATGTGCCACATACCATCGTCTAAATTGATTTGTTCCAAGGGAATGTTATCCTCCTTGGAAAAGATGGAATACACCCTTAGGTCCTCTTCGATATAGTTCACATTAGGTTTTGGGACACTCTCTATGTAAGGTGAAATCCTTCCCTCTCTAAGGACTATGATTTTTTTACCATTTCGAGGAACGGATAAGTGTGTCTCATCGAGTGAGAGGTATCCACCTGTCAAAGATTGCCAATATATTCCTAAGATGATTGAGTAATTTCTTACTGGCATATCAATTACCTGAATACTAAGGGTTGTCCTTATTTCAGGGTGTGCGCACAAAACTAAGGTCACATCTTTAATCTCACCTATGGTCGTTTGTTGTAGACTATTGTAAGAGAGCATGCTCCTAGTGTTTTCATTTGTGCAATACAAGCGTAGCCCTTCCATAATAATCTTCGACATTACACTTGGGCCCGAACCATCGTCAATGAGGAAAAAATGGGCGATCTTATCCATAATTTTTACAGAAATATAAAAAGGGGGATTTTTATAGGGTATCTAAAGTTATGTACACCTACTTTATTTACAGACAAATCATTTTCATTTACCTCTTCAGAGAGATTGGCTACAATGGAAGCTTTTCCTTCCATGAATTGTTTTAGATGCCTCTGTTGTTCAGGGACGACAACCATGTCCAGAAGGGTTGCATATGCTTTGATGTTGGACAACTAATTTAGGATATTATATTTGGAAGAGGGGAGAGGGGAGGTAGGTCCTTGACTGTCTGGAACCTTGGGAACCTGAATAGTAACAGATGGTGAGAATGAGCTCGGGCTAGAAGAATTGTGGGGAGGATCATATTTGCCTTTGGGAGTGTAGGATTTGTTCCTAGTATTAATGATCATGACATCTTCTGGCTCTGCAAAATCTAGGATAGTTATGGTAGTTTCTAGTATTTTACCAAGGATCTTATCTCTGGCACTCTTCTTTACCTCACACGTGGTTTCCTTGTGGTGGTCCTCGCAAAAGTTACACCAACTCCTAGGCATGATAGCTTTAGGCTGAAAATTATTTTTAATTGGATTTCTAAAGGGGGGTGTAGAAGAGGATGAAGCTCCAAGGGTGAGAGGGGAGACATTTCCCTTTCACTCATACACTATCATAAAATTATTCATGTCTTGTACAAGTTGTAAGAGGGTGGGAATGTATTTTTGTTTAACTTATTCTCCTTGAGGAAGACCGATTATTTCAAGTTGTTCTTCATACTCTAAACAAGTATGCAAAGAGGAATCAAAGTTATCAATGGATTTTTCCTCAATCCTATGACGGTATGGGGAAGGTAATGCATTATAATAATGCATGAAAGTGTCTTGGTTATGAGGCCGAATGAGTTCAGGGATTTGATTGTATAACTTGGTGAAACACAAGTTGAAGGACTTGATGGTCTCACCATTCTTATAGGCGATGTTATTGTACTCCCGTAACTGCTCAGCTGGGCTTTTAGATTGCCCATAGGTGGATTTGAACCAATAGACTGACTCCTCCCAAGTAGAAAGAATCTTAGGAGGGAGGTCAAAGAAATCAGTCGCAGCCTTTCCTTCCAGGGAATAGACAAATAAGTGCATGCAAGTATCGTTGTCATTGGCTCCTATGTTGTGACAAGCATTAGAAAATACTACTAGGTGTTCATTTGTAATGGCAGTGTTATTCCCTGAAAACCTAGGAAGATTCTCTTTGAATTTAGGAAGTGGACAAGTAGCAGGTGCTAGATTAAGAGGAGAAGAAACATGCCACAGTCTAGTTGTAGCATCTTCTTCAAATTGAAAAATCCCATACTTTTTAATGACTTTGGTGGGATTTGTGGTAGATTGGACAGAGACTTGGTGACTATATAAGCTACCAATCACTAATAAAGCTAAAGACTGAAAGGAGGAAGCATTTCCAGTGCCACCAGAGCCACCATTAGATGTCATCTTGTGGATGATAGGTAAGGGAGAGAAAGATGAATTGGATGAATCAGACAAGGTTCTTCTTAGAGAACTATGTTGGGCTGATAACACAATGTTCCTTCTTCCTATTTTAGCAATAGGATTAATTTCAGGTGATAAGCCTCTTCTTCTCCTAGAGACACGAGGGTCTAAGGACATGAAAAGAAGGTCAAAGTTGAAGGAAAATTAAGGTTATTGTTTATTTCTAGGTTGTCTACGTCTAGCTTCCCAACATTCTTGGGCAATAATGTCTTTTTCAATTGCTTCCCATGAATGATTAAGCTCAGTCCGAGTATTAGTAGTGTTTAAAATGGTGTTAAACAAATTCAAAGCAATGTTGGTTTGATCTTGAAGACCGGGCTCAATATTGGGTTTCCTTGCAACAGGTACAGTCACTAAGAAAAGAGACAGTCAAAGAATCAATATCAGAAAAATAAATGTATTCGATAATAATCAAGCAAAAAAAAACAACCAGAGAGATATTGAAGATCTCCCCAGTATGGTCGTCAAATAAATGTTGAGGAAAAGATATGAAATGATCTTACTCAAGCATTTTCAGATCTAACTTGGCTAAAGAAAGATAGACGGGAATATCACCCTATGTTTATAGCCATCAAAATTTGTTTCCTAATCCACAATTATTGATTACAAGTGCTTAGTCTGATCTTTTTATAAATGACAGTTTGCTGAAAAATTCAATATTTATGTAATTTTATGAATATAATAGATGATGAAATAAATATAGAGACAGAAATAAATACACTAAGTCAATAATCAAAACAGATGAGACATAAAGCAATCGTTTATTCCATTCCAATTTATCAAAAGAATCATTCTCTTTACAAAATTCCCTGAGGAAGTTTGGACCAAAGTCAAACTTAGATGTCCCCGATGAAAACCATACAAAAGGACTTCTGAAAAAAACTAAAAAACTAAACTTTAAAAGCTGGATCAACGTGCCACAGATTGTTTCCCACTTGACTCTGCACAATAGCCTTTGTCAGTCATGAAATTTAATTCACAAACAGACAAGTCTACACAGACTATCAAAGATACATCAACACCTCTGGAAAACAAGTGTCTGAATTATGTAATTCATCCCTGAATCTTGTTGTCTACAACAGGACCCTACTATCATAAAAGAGAATTAGGCTTTCAATGAATGAAAAATGAATTATCTCAATAAAACTCAAAGAGCAGACCTTAGTATGCTTCTCCTTCTATTCTCCTCTTATTCCTCATTTTCCTTTTGCCTTTAAGCAATTAGAATTAGTTGAAGTAGTTGAACTACTTCTTTAGTTAAGTTAACTAAAACTCAACCAAGTTTTAGTTAAGGGGGAAAAGTAATAAAATCACAATAAGGGTTTTTAATAAATAATAACTAGTAGGTGGGACCTCTTGTGACTCCCTTTAGTTCTTTAACAAACATAAGAAAACTAGTTAATCAAACAAACACATCCCTCCTTGTGTCTCCCATTATCACTTCTCATAATTTGACAATTTATATCAATGATAATTGAAATCATATCCAAGAAATATATTACCCATAT
Source organism: Picea glauca (assembly GCA_000966675.3). Lineage (NCBI taxonomy): Eukaryota > Viridiplantae > Streptophyta > Pinopsida > Pinales > Pinaceae > Picea > Picea glauca. Next base: position 10,201 of record JZKD02S1630867.1, read on the forward strand.
ATCCAAAAAATAGTGTGTTGTCCAAAATTTTGGAAGTCAATTGTCCAAAAAATAGTGTGATGAATTAACAATTACTGTGTGTCAGGATTGTTGATTAAGGTTGGTTGTCATTGATGTCAACCCTTGAATAAAGTCTGGTAGCACAATGGTTTGGGTAATGGACCCAAGTTTGTTTGATGTAAAGATGACTCTTTATTGTCTTGTCATGTTTGATAAGAAGTACAAATGGATGAACTCCAAAGTGATCCCCTTATGGTGAAATCCCTCATGGGAAGATGCTTTGCGGATTCAGTTATCCTAGAAGTATGGTTAGGGAACCCATGCTTAATTGTGGAATAATGAGATGAAGGTCGATGAATTTGTCAATGAAATTATCCTAGATGGATAGTGCTTGTCATGCCATTTCTGGTGGTATGTGTAACATCACATAACTCCTCACAGTTAGAGAGTTATGCCATATGAAGTTGGAGAACCCTCATGATTCTTATAGAAGCCCCCAAAAGTCAAGTGTTTGCAAAATAAATTATTTAAATAATAAAGTAAATGGAGAACTCTCAAAAATAAGGAAAGTGTAATGCTACATGAAAGTATAAATAAGAGGTAAATATCTCTCATTTAATCACACTTGAACACATTGAATATCTTTCGTTGTGTGAGGATTATTGCAAGTACTCATTGATGCATCTGAAGTTGCGAAGGTTTGAGGTAGTACGAAGGATTGACGGATAAATTCTCATAATTACAGCGAATACAAAAAAAAAAACTATTTTTTGAGGTGTACGCGGGTTGACAGTGTATTAGGGTATGTACATAATGAGTTATACACAGGATGTCAGTGTATTAGGGTATGTACATAATGAGTTATACACAGGATGTCAGTGTATTAGGGTGCATGCATACGCAAGATGGAAATGTATTAGGGTGCGTACATGTTGGTAAAGCCATGGAAACTTGAGAATATGAATATGCAGAGGTTTTAGATTCTGAGATCAAGCTCCTAGGAAGGTCTACAGTGCTCACATACATCAGATCTATCCATTGGTTCAAAAGGTATGCATTATTTCTATGAATAGTTGGATTTTGATGTATGTATGATAAATGGTTATGGAGATTTGAGGATTCTCCCTAGAGAGACTAGTGGATGCATGGGATCTTTTGCATAAGTCAGATCTACAGAAATATAGTTCTGGTATATGTATCATTGATACTTATTGTTGAGGCACATCTTGTATTTCTTGGCATATGGCTAAGGGTTTGTGGTACATGGTTGAGAGCTTGTATTTGTGAAGTGGTTGATGTATTCAAAGGTTGAATATCAGAAAGGGTTTGATGACTAGATCATGTGAGGGTTATTATAATTGTTCATGATTACACACACCTATATGGCACATGACTGGAGATATATATATATATATATGCTTTGGGTAAAGGTTATGTATGAGGATGCATACACAGGGTACAGTTACAGTCTGGATACAAATGACACGTTACAGATCTATGTGAAAGAAGTTATAGAGGGTTAGAAGTTTTCAAGAGAAAGGAAACCCTAGTTTTCAGAAGGCATACGCAGGTTGCATAATAGTTTGGTCGCGTACATACACGGGTTGCATAATAGATAGGGCACATATATATGCATGATGCAGCACTACAGGTCACGTACCTGTTGTATTTTTTTTGATACATGTTAAGTTTTGGTACAGATTGATTACAGGGAAGTTGTACAGGTTGGATGTAGGTCAGTGGTATAGATTGATACAGTTGTATAGTGGTATATCTCACAATGATATTGTGATAGTGGTTTCGTCATTCTACTTCTACTTCAGGGCGATTGGACGGGGAAAGGATAGGTGGTTGTAGCCACATTCTGGTTGTAGACGAAGAACATAGAGGGTTGTAGCCTCCTTCTGGTTATAGCTAGATAATTGGGGATTTGGAGCTTCCCTCAATTTGTAGCCTGAGAAACTAAGGGATTGGAGCCTCCTTCCAGCTGCAACTAAAAAACAAAGGAAGTTGGTGCTTCCAATGAATGTAATTCTTCAAGAAATATAAGAAAAAGCATTCTGTGGTTTTCTCTCGCTTTGGGTTTCCACGTAAAAACACTGGTGTACTATGTATGTGTGTGATTGTTCATTTTTTCATTGTTTATTTACTCTATAACTATTGGATGATAATTCTGCATTGATATAACACTTGTATTTTTGGAGAAAAGGGATTTAATTGCTCTATTATTGATTCGCACCCCCTCTTAGTAATCCAACAATTGGTATCAGAGAAAGGTTCCTTTAGAAATTAGTTTAACCATTGAAAGGTAGATCATGGAGAGAAACAACTTGTGTAAAAATGGAATACCACAATTTGATGGATAGAAGTATGCATTTTGGAGCATAAGGATGAAGACATATATATAGGCATAGGGATTTGAAATTTGGCAATCAATTGTAGATGGATACACAGTACCATCAGTTCCACCAACAAATGACAAAGTAGTGAAAATCGGTCAGAATAATTCCAAAGCCACAAATGCACTTCTGAATGGTCTTAGTGAAATGGTATTCACCAAAGTTTCAAATTGTAAATCCGCTAAATATATTTGGGATAAACTTCGAAATATTTATGAAGGAGATTCAAAAGTCAAAGTAGCAAAGCTTCAAACTTATAGAGGTCAGTTTGAACAACTTAAGATGAAGGAAGATGAGAATATTGCAGATTACTTTTTACGAGATGAAACAGTAACAGCAATCATAGGATTGGGAGAAGAAATCAAAGAATCTGTAAATGTTCAAAAAGTATTAAGATCTCTTCCTATGAAATTTGACCCTAAGATATCTGCACTAGAAGAAAGAGCAGATCTAAACTCAATAAGAATGGACAAACTACATGGAATATTCACATCATATGAAATGAGAACTGAACAGGAAAATCCAGAGGTAAAAGAAGCAGCCTTCAAAGCATCCAAAATATCAAAGAAAAAGGGAAAGCAACAAGAAAAAGAATATAGCAGCAATAGTGACATCTCGGAAGATGATGAATAAGTGGCCAACTTTGTCAGAAGACTGAACAAGAGAACCAACAGTAGGTATAGAGGTAAGCTTCCTTTAATTTGTTTTAATTATGATGGTATTGGTCATTTTTCTAACAAATGTACTCATAAGAAAAAGAGAAATGATGAAGGTGACTCAAAAGGAAAACAAACATATAAAGGCAAAAGAACCACAATGAAATTTTTCAAGAAAATTTTATGCACCAAAGAAGACATATCATCCTCAGATGAAGATGAAGTCAGTGACAGTGAGACAGAAAGAGTTATATTCATGGCAGTAGAAGACTCTGAAGTAGAAAATGAAGAAGTCGAAGAAGAAATAGAAGAGGCAGAAATTGACTACCGACAATAATTGATGAGTGCCATAGAAGTTATCATAAGAGAAAAGATGAAAAAAAAGAAGCTACAAGCGAAACTAGACAAGAAAGAAGACACTTGGGAATTAGAAAAAATGATCACAAATTTGAAGGTTCAAATTGAAGAAGATAAAAGAATTGAAGAAGCACTCAAAGAACAGTTAGAAGGAAGGGACGAGATCATTGAAAATTTGGAAGCAGAAATTGTCACATTAAGAAAGGATCTTCAAAACAAAAATATGTAGAACAACTCAAAAATTTTGAATGACATTATCAACAGTCAAAGGCCTAATCATGACAAGTCTAGACTTGGATATAATCATACGGAAAAGAGATCAAGCTCCAAAAAAATAGAACAAGAATTATATCCAAAAAGATATGCAGAAAAAATCAAAGGGGATAGGAAGGTCTACAGAGAAAATTACAGGGACACTCCTCCACCGAGAAGATTCGGAATTCAGAATCAACGACTGACAGAAATAGATAGGTCTCAGGAAGAAGAAGGATTCATAAGAGTACCTCCTTTCAGAAGATCTTCAACTCCTAGGTATCAAACTATATTTTTTGATTTATGTTATGCATGTAATAATTTTGGACATAAAGTTGTAAATTGTAGAGCTAACAACAGGAACATAAACAACTTTGAAGTCATACACAAAAGGGTTATCCAAGAAGTCCTAGTGAAACACAGAGAAGAAGTTACAAYAGGTTTGAATCATTGAGCATTGAAGTGGAATGCTACAAATGTAACAACTTTGGACACATGGCCAAAGATTGTAGAATGACAATTCCTCCTAGAGAACCACAACAAGATAACAACAATCACAAACAGGAACCTCAGAAAATCATATGGATAAGAAATCAGAATCAGTACAACAATGAAGAATGCACACTCGCTCTACAATCTAAGAAAAAGAAACATGCTTAGTATGTTGATAGTGGTTGTTCAAAACACATGACAGGTGATAGAGACAAGTTCCTTATATTAAGAAAGGAAATAGATGGATCAGTCTCCTTCAGAAATGATGATTCAACTAAAATCATTGGAAAAGGCACAGTCATATTTGGTAACAAGAATACAAAGGCAGAAAATGTTCTACTAGTATAAGATATGAAACATAATATTCTAAGAGTGATTCAAATGTGTGACCAAGGTAATAAAGTTACTTTCGATTCACAAAAGTGTGAGATAAGAAAAGAAGGTTCAGGAAAATTGATTGTTGCAGTTGCGAGAACTTCAAGCAATATATATGTGTTAAGTGAAATTGGAAATCAAAAGTGTTTTCTAGGAAAGGAAGATGAATTTTGGCTATGGCACAGAATAATGGGTCACATACATTTTGATAAACTTGTCAAATTCAGCAAAAGAGAAGCAGTTAGAGAAATTCCCCAGATCACGAAACCAACCAACATTTTATGCAAGCATTGTCAACAAGGAAAGCAAACAAAGACCAGGTTCAAATCAAAGGAATATTCAACGACAAGACCACTGGAAATTGTGCATACTGATCTAGTTGGACCAACTACAACAAAGGGTTTACAAGTTTATAAATACTTTATGTTATTAGTTGATGATTATATAAGAATTACTGCAGTTTGTTTTCTCAAGAAGAAGTCAGAAGCTTTTGAAAACTTCAAGATCTACAAGGAAATGGTTGAAAATGAAATGGATTCAAAAATCAATTGCTTGAGATATGATAATGGAGGAGAGTTCACTTCAAAGGAATTTATGGACTATTGCAGCAGTCATCGAATAAAAGGGTGATTCTTCGTTGTAAGGACACCTCAAGAGAATGGATTTGTTGAAAGAAAGAATAGGACAGTACATGAAATGGCTCGAACAATGCTAATGGATTCCAAATTGACAGATATTTTTTGGACACGGGAAGTGCATACAGTAGTTCACATTCAAAACAAAGTAATGCTCAGAAACAAAACTGACAAAACTCCCTACGAGCTATGGAAAGGAAGACCAGCAAATGTGAAGCACTTTAGAGTTTTTGGAAGAAAATGCTACATCAAAAGAGAATATGGAAGAACGGAAAATTTTGACTCTCATTTGGACAAAGGAGTACTTGTTGGTTACTCGAGTACAAGGAAAGATTACAAGTGTTACAACCTTAGATTGAACAAAGTTGTGGAAAGCATCAACATAACAATTGATGAAACAGGTAGACAAGAATTAAAGGAAGAAGAAAATGAATCAATGGAACATCTTTATCAAGAAGAAACAAAAGATGAAAAAGAATGGGAAGACGAAGATGATATGATAGAAGAAGAAGTGAAATTTTAGAAAGTGCCTCCAAAGACACCTAGCAGATGAGTACAAAAGAATTATCCTTCAGATTAGATTATTGGAAACAAAGATGCAGTAGTTGAGACTAGAATAAGAATGCGTTCACCAGAAAAAACACACCTAGCCCTCACATCTACGATTGAACCAACCTGTTTTGAAGAGGCCAACAAGGATGAATTTTGGAATAAGGTTGTGGATGAAGAATTGGATCAAATAGAGAAAAATGACACTTGGGAATTTGTTCCAATACCAAAGGATAAGAATGTGATTGGTACAAAGTGGGTATATAGGAATAAATTGAAAAATATGGACAGGTTGCAAGGAACAAAGCTATATTGGTATGTAAAGGATATGCACAGGTCAAAGGAATCAACTTTTAAGAGACATTTGCCCCAGTTTCCATAATGGAAGCAATCCGATTTCTTTTAGCTTATGCATGCTCAAAAAATATTAAAGTGTATCAAATGGACATAAAATCAACTTTTCTGAATGGGGAACTTGAATAAGAAGTCTACATTGAACAACCAGAAAGATTTCAGTTGTTAGAGAATGCATATTATGTGTGTAAATTAAATAATTCCTTGTATGGTCTAAAACAGGCTCCTAGAGCATGGTACTCTGGACTGGATAAATATCTACAGCATGTAGGGTTCAGAAAAGGAAGTGAAGATAGAAACCTCTACATCAAGGTAAGTCAAGATAGTATTTTACTAATTGAAGCTTATGTTGATGATATTATTTTTAGTAGTGATGATGACGGGTTAAGCCAAAAATTTGCAAAGGATATGCAGAATGAATTTGAAATGTCATTACTTGGAGAACTGTCCTTCTTTCTAGGACTTTAGATACGTCAAAGCAACCAAAGAATTTTTATTTCTCAAACCAAGTATATCATAGAAATGCTAAAGAGGTTTGGAATGGAAGATTGCAAACCAATTATCACTCCCATGCAAACCAGTTGCAAGTTGAGAAAAGTTGATGATTCAAAGTCTACAGATCAGAGACAATACAGATCAATGATTGGTATCCTACTATATGTGACAGCATCCAAATCAGATGTAATGCAGGCAGTTGGATAGGTGGCATGATTTCAAGAAGGACCAAAGGAATCACATGTATTAGCAGTGAAGAGGATTTTTGGATATCTCAAAGGAACAGAAGAGTTTGGGTTATGGTATCCAAAAGGAAAGGATCTATCACTTATTGCCTACAGAGATGTAGATTGGGAAGGTTTTTTTGATGACCGACGAAGCACCAGTGGAGCATATTTCTACTTGGGTGAGTGTTTAGTATCATGGCTAAGAAAGAAACAATCATCGGTATCTCTATCTTCAGCCAAGGCAGAGTATATTGCAGCGGCAACATGTTGTACACAGGTTCTTTGGATGAAACAAACTCTGACAGATATACAGGTTGAGTATAATGATCCCATTCCAATCTATTGTGATAATACAAGCGCCATCAGTATCTCAAAGAACCCAGTGATGCACTCTAAGACGAAGCACATTCCAATCAAGTATCACTTTCTACGGGAATAGGTTGCAAAAAAGAACATCAGAGTTGAGTATGTGGGCACAAAATAACAAGTGGTAGACATATTTACAAAACCACTTCCATGGGAATCCTTTGAGTATCTTCGCCAAAGAATCAGAGTTATTTCTACTACAAAATGAATGCTTTTGAATGTGTATCGTATATGACTTAGATGTACATGAGGAAGCACCATATAGAGGACGGTTTAGTTAGGGGGAGCAACCCCAGATGGAAAGATACAGTTGCCATTGATGACAAAGGGGGAGAGATTTATCAGATACAAAGGACAGAGGCATGATTCAAGGGGGAGAAATGGTCACAAATATGTGATGCAGAGGAAAGAGGCAAGGTTCCAAGGAGAGCATGAGTGATATGATTTCAGTATTGCATCAGAGTGTTTCCATCAATGTCAAAGGTAGAGATTGTTGATTAAGGTTGGTTGTCATTGATGTCAACCCTTGAAGAAATTCCGGTAGCACAAAGGTTTGGGTAATGGACCCAAGTTTGTTTGATGTAAAGATGACTCTTTATTGTCTTTTCATGGTTGATAAGAAGTACAAATTGATGAACTCCAAAGTGGTCCCCTTATGGTGAAAGCCCTCACGGGAACATGCTTTGTGGATTGAGTTACCCTAGAAGTATGGTTAGAGAACCCATGCTTAATTGTGGAATAATGAGATGAAGGTCGGTGAATTTGTTAGTGAAAATATCCTAGATGGATAGTGTTTGTCATGTCATTTCCGATGGTATGTGGAACGTCACATAAATCCTCACGGTTAGAGAGTTATGGCCATATGAAGTTGAAGAACCATCACGAGTCATATAGAATCCCCCAAAAGTCAAGTGTTTGCAAAATAAATTATTTAAATAATAAAGTAAATGGAGAACTCCCTAAAATAAGAAAAGTGTAATGCCACATGAAAGTATAAATAAGAGGCAAATCTCTCTCATTTAATCACACTTGAACACATTGAATATCTTTCGTTGTGTGAGGCTTATTGCAAGTACTAATTGATACATCTGAATTTGTGAAGGTAGGAGGTAGTATGAAGGGTTGATGGAGAAATTATTAGAATTACAGTGAATACAAAAAAAAACCTATTTTATGAGGTGTAAGTGGGATGATAATGTATTAGGGTGCGTACATACTAAGTTATATGTGGGTTGTGTTGACGGGCAAAATTGACCCTCCATCAACTGGAAGAGCGAGTCCAGTCCAGGGTTGTCTAAATAACCAAATTCATTTGGTGTAACTCGTTCTGACGGGTTTAATGGCTCCGTTAGGCAATCTAAGAATCCTAAAAGAAATGAATAAAAGAGAGAAATAACTAACTAATTATTAAACACACACACACACACACACACACAATATATATATATATATGTGTGTGTGTGTGTGTGTGTGTGTGTGTGTGTGTGTGTGTGTGTGTGTGTTCAAATGTAACTATAGTAGTTGTATTTAAGCAGAAGATATACAAGTCTCATTTATTTACATGATTTATAAGATGCAAGTTTTAATCGAAACTTACGAAAATCGATGTGAAAAATGATTGCTTCTAGGAAGCAAATAAAGAAAACACATAAAAACATTTATTGTTTTTCCTTTATAAATTTAAAAGAATCTTGCATAAAATTCAATGAAACATGAACATGTGGATAATCAAATTGAACCATACATTCATTGTTTCATTCATAAACAACTTAACTAAATAACACACATAATAACCTGTCGCTAATCAACGAAACTGGTATTTATCTTTTTGTGTTGTATGAGCTCTTGCCTGTATTGTTGTTAAGGGAAACCTATAACAGAACAATACTAGCACTTTCAGAATACATTCAAAGAAGTATTTGATATTGGAGTAAATTAATAACAACAAGAAGACAACTAATTAAAAACCGTGTGATCTTAAGATAATCAATATTTAAGAACGAAAGAAAACT
>JZKD02S1630867.1:20382-47905 GCA_000966675.3 Picea glauca
CAAACAAATCATAGATAATTCTTTTTTATTTTTTATTATTATTATGAGATGCAAAATGAAAAAAGAATTTAATTAATTAATATCACCAAATGATTTCATGAAAATGAGAAACCAAACAAAATATTATTTGATGAAGTATTGAACACATGATTCAAAATAGTCAAACTTGCTAATGAGAAAAAGAATAAGCACATAATCATAATTTAAACAAAAGTAAACATTTGATAAAAAAAAAATAACGTTTTTGTTTAAATTGAGATTTTTATGCTCGTTTTTAACTTTTGACATATACTCTTGTAATAAATGACTCATACTAAAGTGAATGTCTTAAGTTTGCCTCAAAGCAAGCCAAGGAATGGAACTATTTGAAAAGGTTGAGTCTATAGCTCTTATAATTATCGAGGTTTTAATAGGGGCCCTTTAAATTTTGTAAAAATATAAGGGGAGTTGTTGGGGCCCAACAGGTTGTCAGTGTATTAGGGTGCATACATACACAAGTTGGCAATGTATTAGGGTGTGTACATGTTGGTAAAGCCATGGAAAATTGAGAAGATGAAGATGCAGAGGTTCTAGATTCTGAGATCAAGCTCTCAAGAAGGTCTATAGTGCTCAGATACATCATATCTATCCATTGGTTCAAAAGGTATGTCTTATTTCTATGAATAGTTGGATTTTGATGTATGTATGAGAAATGGTTATGGAGATTTGAGGATTCTCCCTAGAGAGACTAGTGGCTGCATGGGATCTTCTACATAAGTCAGATCTACAAAAATATAGTGCTGGTATATTTATCATTGATACTTGTTGAGGCACATCTTGTATTTCTTGGCATATGGCTAAGGGTTTGTGGTACATGGTTGAGATCTTGTATTTGTGAAGTGGTTGATGTATTCAGAGGTTGAATATCAGAAAGAGTTTGATGACTAGATCATGTGAGGGTTATTATAATTGTTCATGATTACACACACCTATATGCAACATGAATAGAGAGAGATATATATGCTTTGGGTAAAGGTTATGTATGAGGATGCATACACAGGGTACAGTTACAGTCTGGATACAATGATCGGTTACAGATCTATGTGAAAGAAGTTATAGAGGGTCAGAAGTTTTCAAGAGAAAGGAAACCCTAGTTTTCAGAAGGTATACGCAGGTTGCATAACAGTTTGGTCGCGTACATACGTGGGGTGCATAATAGATAGGGCACGTACATATGCGTGTTGTAGCACTATAGATCATGTAGCTGTTGTATTTTTGTTGATACATGTTCATTTCTGGTACAAATTGATTACAGGGAAGTTGTACAGGTTGGATGCAAGTGAGTGGTACAGATTGATACAGTTGTACAATGGTATATCTCACAGTGATATTGTGACATTGGTTCCATCATTTTACTTCTACTTTAGGGTGGTTGGACGAGGCAAGGACAGGTGGTTGTAGCCACCTTCCGGTTGTAGTCGGAGAACATAGGGGGTTGTAGCCTCCTTTTGGTTGTACCTAGATAATTGGGGAGTTGGAGCTTCCCTCGGGTTATAGCCTGAGAAACTATGGGGCTGGAGCCTCCTTCCAGTTGCAGCTAGAAAACAAAGGAAGTTGGTCCTTCCAATGAATGTAATTCTTCAAGACATATAAGAAAAATCATTATGTGGTTTTATCCCACTTTGGGTTTCCACCTAAAAACACTGGTGTACTGTGTAAGTGTGTGATTGCTCATTTGTTCATTGTTTATTTACTATGTAACCATTGGATGATAATGCTACATTGATATAACACTTGTATTTTTGGAGAAAAGGGATTTAATTTCTATATTACTGATTCACCCCCCCCCTCTCAATAATCCAACAAAGAATGTTCACTGTCCCACATCCAATTTCTTCAAAATTCTCAATTAACACAGACTATAATCATACAGAGAATCACTATGCCTTTCAACAGTCCTGGCAAGAGAATAGTTGGTTTTCTTTCATTTTCTTTTCTTTTCATTTAAACAAAATCAAAAGAACACACAGTCACATTTCTCTATCACTATGCATCATATATTACTATAAAATATCAACCATTGTCCATAATTCACAATTGCCCAAGTAAACATATACACAGGTCTTTTTTCCCAGATTGAACAAACTTTTAAAAACTTGCCCAATTTCATGCCTTTTCATTATATCAACCAATAAAATGTTGCAATGAAACCATAATACAAAACCCAAGTTTCATCACTGGTGGTGAAATTTAAATCAAACATGCACGACACCTCCATAATCCATACACAGTAAACAATGAAATCACAGTCATCAATTTCCAGAAATTGCCATGATCCCGATCGAGACTAGTGAAACACACAGCAATCACCGATTCACAATTGACACCAAGTTGTAGGAACACAATGATCCAATGCATAATGAAAAGAGGCAACCTTTTGACTGTACATTACCACTGACACCCAATCAACCAATTTAATCAAAAAAATGAGCTAGGTTCTCAACGCAACTGTCATAACAAAAGGAGGCAGCCCCTTGACTCTATACCAATTCTCATCCCCAATTACAACTTTCCAACAACTCAATCAAATAGAGACGAGATAATACTCAAAGCAATTGTCATAACCACTCAACCAATCTATGACTGTCAACAAGATTCCCGACAAGAGTGTGAACAGTTGGGGCTATCAAAATCGGGCTCGATAACAATGAACACAAGAAGTAATCAATAGTTTGCCCGATCATCAAAGCACAGAGAAACTGGAGGTCGAACATATCAACAATAGGTAGAGACCCTTCAAAACAAGCACAATGGAACCACAAGGTTTTTTATAACTCTCAGTTTCTGTAATAGTGTAACAGTTCAACACCGAGTAGGGTAGGAAATGATGCAGAGGAGCAACAATTTCCCATGGGACAGTAACAATTACCAAGAACACACATAGGCATAACCCTCACTCCTTTCTCCAGAGATGAGCCAATTTATAACAATGCCAGTGGGAATGCAAAGCCGAGGTATCACCAACAACCATAAAGCATACATCTTGGCATAATTTCCATCCTATAACCAACTTCTGAGGTACGTTGATGCCAATACCACAAAATAAGCCTACGACCAGGTGGATAACCCACGACCACGGCTCTGGAAAATAAACAGTGACCAAAAGGTAGTTTGAAAACATATACATCAACCTCATAGAAACTCGGATACAACCGGACATGGTTACCATAATTGTGAGGAAGCGGCCATCAAGGCTAAACAGAGAAAAACCATCCAACAAAATACCCATAACTACTTAAAACAACAAAGAGCCATCATAGTTTTCACCACACAGAACATCCAACGAATGCATAACTTCAACCAACCAATTCTTTCATTTGCAAAATGAATAACCACACAGACACATTGCATAGAGAAGACCCACGCGTTTACACAGTTGTCAATCTCAGGAAAACACAAACCAACACATTACTAAGCCATCATTTGTTTCATACACAAAGCGAAATTCATGGATGCGCGAAAAGAACCATACATGTAACCAATAGCTTTAAAAAGGGTGAGTTGGTCGAGAAGTTCCTTCCATGCTTGAATCTCAAAGCTTAACCACCAGTAAAACCAAATGAAAAAATATCCATGCTAGGGTGATGGCTCGATGGGAGAAGTATGGAGTGACATGCATTTACTGCATGTCTCTTCCATCTTCCTGCACATTCAATTTCGAAGTACACGACAGCCAGCGATCACCAATACCATTAACCATGCCATTAATTCCAACCATTGAAACTTGTGACATATTGCTTTCCAAATGCGCTATCCAAAATATGTATTAACCATTTTCAAAACATACCATACCATATATCAAATGAACCTGATATAACTCAAATATAATTCTCATAGCCATTAACCATTTCTAGTTAGGATTAACACTAACTTGTTACATTTAAATTGCACATGACTTCTAACATAGTATAGTATATGCCCCTTCTCTTGGATTTTTTTTATTAGTCTCTTTCCATTTATTTTGTTTGATGTTGTGACTAACATATGTCTTGTGCAGGTGTAGTTAGGCAACAAATCATGGTGACCTGATCGAGTATAACAACAGCAATATATATGTCAATTCTAACATGAAATTAAATATTTGAATAACAAAACATCTCATAAATGCATCATCCACCTGTCATCATGTCAAAAATGAAACCAAGACTGCATCATCAACCATCTAAGACCCTGTAAGCAGCATCAAAATAGCAGCATAAAATGTGTGATATGATTATCTCTGAGCCTCCAGTCTACAAGGGGTTCCCACCTACTACTATTATATATCATTAGCATATTTTAAATAATAGGTTTTAGCAATACTTTGTGAGTGAGACTCCTCATTGCGATTTTTGTCATCAACAAAAGGCATAGAAGGAGAGCTAGGAGAGATGAAGATACCTCTCAAACCTGAGGCTAGATTTGTTAGACAATGACCTTATAGAATAAATCCAAAATGTAAGCAGAAATTGACAGAATGTTGGAAGTTGGTATCATATAACCAGTAGAAAAATCAGAATGGATAAGCCCTATGGTAGTGCGGGAAAATAAACAAGGAAGGATAAGGATTTGTGTGGATCTGAGGAAACTGAATGATGCTTGCCTACATGACCCTTTTCCAACTCCTCTCACGGATGATGTATTAGAGAATGTGGGAGGCCAGGAAGCATACTCATTTACAGATGGATTCTCAAGTTACCATCGGATCAAGATAGCTCTAGAAGACATGTATATGACTACTTTTACCACAAAATGGGGCTCCTACCATTATACAGTCATGCCTTTTGGGCTAAAGAATGCACCAACTATATTTTCAAGGGTAGTAATAGTTTCTTTCAAGGAGTTCATACATCAGTTTTTGGAAGTGTATCTGGATGATTGGACAATTTACAGTCTCTCGAAAGATCATGTAGAGGTGTTAAGGCTGATGTTTGAAATATGCAAGCAGTGTCAGATATCATTGAGTATCAAGAAGTGAATTTTTGGGACACCTTTTGGAATTATGTTGGGACATATAGTCTGTAAACAAGGGCTATTCGTGGATCCTGCTAAGATTGTAGTCATTGTTAATTTACCACCACCAAAATCAGTGTGCCAGTTAAGAGCAACATTGGGACATAGATGCTACTACAAAAAATTTATAAAATGGTATGCACTGATCACTGCACCAATGGAGAAATTGTTAAATAAGGATACTAAATTCCAATGGAATGAGGATTTTCAACAAGGTTTAGACACCTTGAAAGAGAATATGGTAACAACACCTATTCTAGTATTCCCATATTGGTAAAACACATTTCATGTGCATGTCGATGCATCAGCCATAGCACTTGGAGCTATTCTGACGCAGGCAGGATTAGGGGAATTGGACTATCCTATAGCATTTGCAAGTAGAAAATTGTCAGAGTCATAGCAGAATTACAATACTACAGAAAGAGAAGTCTTAGCAATGGTATATGCACTTCAGAAGTTTAGACACTATTTACTTGGCAAACACTTTAACATGTTTACAGACCATTCATCCCTTAATTACCTAGTCAACAAGCCAGTGTTGGGGGGGAGGATCTGTATATGGTTACTGTTGTTTCAGGAATTTTATTTTGAAGTGATAGTCAAACTAGGGAAGTTGAATGCAGGACCCAATCACCTGTCAAGAATCACCAATGGCGAGGAACCTACAAATTTAGAGGATAACTTCCCTGATGCGCAGCTATTTTCAATCCAAGTAGTTGATGAATATTTTGTTGACATCATTGAATACTTGAGTACAAGGACTAGGCCACAATATTTTAACACTACGCAGAAGAAAAATCTGGTAGTCAGAGCTGCAGACTATCAATTGATTGCAGAACACTTATACAAGATGGGTGTAGACATCATTCTGAGAAGATGTGTCTTAGAACATGAAAAACCTAGAATTTTGGCAGAGGCTCATGAGGGAGTAGTTGGAGGACATTATGCAAGAAAATCTATTGCACATAAGGTATTGTGCGCAGAACTATGGTGGCTGACCATTCACAGATATGCTAAGGATTATTGTCAACGATGTGATGTATGTCAGAGGGTTAGTAGACATAATAGAAGGGATGAGATGCCCCTAAGGCCACAAGTAACCTTGTGAGTATTTGACAAATGGGAAATAGACTTTGTGGGACCAATTAACCCACCAGCAAAAATTTCAGGAGCAAGGTATATCATTACTGCAACAGAATACTTAACAAGATGGGCAGAAGCAGCACCAGTAAAAGATTGCAGCGCGAAGAGACCAACACATTTCTTGTTTTAGAAATTGATCACTAGATTTAGATGACCAAGGATTTTGATGAGTGACCAAGGTACTCACTTTATCAACAGTATTATCAAGGCTATGACTGAGGAATTTGAAGTCTACCATCAAAAGAGTACACCATATCACCCTCAAGCAATTGGAATAGTGGAATCCTTTAATAAGATCCTAGAGAATGCCTTGACAAAGATATGCAATGTTAATAGGGGCGATTGGGCCTTGAAGATACCAGCATTATTGTGGGCATATAGGAATACATGCAAAAAATTAACAAGATGAACACCATTCAAGTTAGTGTATGGACAAGACGCAGTGGTGATGTTAGAATTCTTGATACCAGTCTACACGTCGTAGCAATTACCAACATGACATAACGACACATAGTAAAAGAAAGACTCAGTCAGTTGATGGAGATGGATATCAAGATGGAAGAAGATAAGATTCTAGCAGGATTTCACCAAGAAGTACAGAAATCAAGAGATAAATCTTAGCACGACAGACATATCAAGAGGAAGAGTTTCAAGGAGGGAGACCTAGTCTTGGTATATGACAATAAATATCTTCAGCATACAGGGAAATTTTGAATGCATTGGTTGGGACCATATGAAGTGAAGACTATCAAAGATGGGGGATTTTTACAGTTGAAAGATCTGGGAGGCACATAACTGAAAGGAATGATCAATGGGAGTCAATTGAAGTTGTACAAGGACATTCGACCTCCTAGTACTAAGAAAGTTACAGCACAGTAATAAAATATGTACATAGTGTATTATAGTAGAAGTTAAGAGAGGTAAAGTGAGAAAAATAAATAAAAAAGAAGAAAATCGATAAAAAGTAAAAAGGGGATAAAACTACAAACAGATTGGTGGGCATGGAAGGTTTTGATAGAATAGAACTGGTAGAATAAACAAAGAGATGCAATAAAACCAGTGATTGAAAACACTATGCGCAGGAGATTCGTTAACGGGTAGAAAGGAACAACACGCAGGAAACACAACAAAAAGTGAAAACGTGACAACTGTCAGTGCGGCACAATTGTTACTTTTATGTCCCGCTATAAAGTCACAAAAAAGGGGGGAAACAACTCAGTGTATTATTTGCTAAAGAGTAGAATGCAGAGCTGAGTGGAAGAGCAAGAGAATGTTATTTTTTTATAACACCTAGCGATTTATAAGTCTGCAGTCCGGATTTCATCAACATGTCACCACCAAGATTTGGAGCGCTGAGCAGAATCGGACGAAACACGCAAAGTAGTACCTGGGTGCCACAAACCAGAACACACGAGATGCCAATAGTTGTGGATGTGGACAAAATCCACACATTGGAGTATGAACTTAACACAATGCATGTATAGGAGGAGAAAAACCCCACATAGGAGGTCGAGCAGCCGGAAGAGGATTCCGAGAGAATGGAATCTGACACGTCTAGGGGAAAAGGGATGCAGCAAGAAGAACATGCCACGGGTTCGACTCAACAGGGCCTAGAAACAGAAGAAAAACAGAGAACATGGTGCCAGGATATACCAATAGTTGGGGTATCGTCCCCACAAGGGAAAAAGAAGGCGCGAGCAGAAAGCAGTGTGCAGGGCATACAATGCACATAGGCGGAACTAGCAATAGTAATGCCAAAAATCCCTGAAGGTGTGAAGGTTGATGATGAAATGGTAGGAGGATTCGATAGCCTCAAATAATCTGACCATGACGTGTCTAACGCAATAAAGTTCCTGAACTTGGCAGCACAGAGTTACTAGGAGAGCAGGGGAGAAGGCCCATCAGGTGTTCCATTGTTAGAGCATGTGCAGTGGATCTTAGGGCTGTACAATACAGGAATAATGAACTTATTGGATATACCACACTTTGGGTGTGGTAAACACATCAATGGATGTGTAAATCAGTTGTTAGCATAGGTGCACGGGGGAATCTTATGGATGGATAGGCCAATGCCTATTAATGTTGATCTCATTGCAACTATCACAGGGATACCCATGGATGGGGAGAAGCCAGAACAATACCTAGAGGTTAAAACTAAGGAAAAGTCCATTTCAGATGAAATCAAAGCTAAATATGGCACGGATAGAGGTAACAAGGGAATCGAGATCAGTGATATCAATGATCTTGTGACATGATTTGCAACACGACTATTACGTTTCAAGTTAATGCGCAAGTACAGGAAGGAGGAAGTACCCGTAGGAGTAGTAGCAGTTGCAAAACAGTGCATGAAGGGGAGCTCGATGAGTTGGGCCCCATATCTACTAAATTCATTTCTAGAGGACTGCAAGGACACACAAGACTGGGGCTCTGAGTTCCACTATTCATGGTTACTCATCCTCATTGCACTCATGGGATTGCAAGAACCCACATACAGTTTGTTCCTGCCAAGGACATGAAAATGTGGCACAACACGCTACACATCTCTTCGCAACACAGTAGTTCCCAAGAAGAAAAAATTTAACAACGACATGTTCGCACTATACCTAACAGAGATCCAGAATAGGTTAGCAAATACATGGAGGATTCCCACAGAAAATGTCGAGGAATTTTCACAAATAGAGAAATTCCTTGCATCGCGCCATAGTATGTGGCTACAAGCAAAGAGGGATCCATCCAAGAAGTGGTTGCAGCTAAAGTATTGCGTGAAAATACAAGACATCCAGCTGGAGGTCCAAGAATGGCCCGAGGAGTGGAGAATGCCAACAATCCCAAAGACAGTGCCAAGAGGACAAACTAGGATGTAGGATAGAATAGTCCCTGCACAACAGATAGGCACCAACAGCACAAGCAGAAAGAAAAATACTACACAGGCCAAGAAGGGGGAAGTAGTCCCATACAAAAGAAAACCAGGACAAATAAGAAATCACAGCATGGTTCTACACAGGGACTACCATGCATGGAGAAAGCAACAAGAGGAGCGACAGGACAAGTGCACGCGGAAGAAATGCAAATGGAGGCACAAGAAATTTCCATGGAAGAAGGAGAAGGGCATGCTACAGGCATGGATACACAGATGCAAGAAGCATCTGATCCATCAGAGGCCCAAATGAAGAGAACGGGGGAGAAATAAAGTGGCTCTAGAAAGAAGGCCAAGGCCCACAAGAAACCAATGGAAACATCATTGACGGTAGATGATGTGGAGCTGATAGTCACAACAATGGAAGATCGATTGTCGAAGGTGTGGGAAAACAACGAAAATCACAGGGCTTCAATTTTGGACCAAATACAAGAAGTGAAAACTGTGTTGGATCAGTTGAGGATTAGGGCAGAACAACAACAACATAAGACAATAGCGCCAGCTAAAAAAGGGGAACCAGTTGGAGAGACAATGCAGATCACAGTGCAGAGGAGCATAAATTTTGTCATCACTCCTGAGATGTTGTTTATGGATGAGAAGACAGCACAGAGGCCCCTGAAAGACATTGAGATGTTGGACTTGGAGTTTCCCAAGATTCCAACTAAAGCGTTCTATAAATTACAAGTGAGCATCGCGTAGGAGATTCAGTCCCGAGCAAGGTCTGATGCGAAGAAATTACAATTGGCACGAGAAGACAACACCTCACTAAAGGAGGCACTTAGCCAAGAAGGGAAGGAGAAAAATATGGCACAACAAAAGGTGGACAAGATGGAGAACCAAATTCAAGCAGTATTTCAAGCCATCTTGGACAGCAAAGGAGTACACGCAGCCTCATCACAAGAGAAAATGAGAAAGATAACGTAGACTCTGCAATAGTAGAAAGAACAGATCAAATAACTGGAGGAGTGCGCAGTACCACGACTCCCCTAGAAGTCAGAGCATAAAGAGAGAAGGATGTGATAGCTTCTGCAGCGAAAATCATGCAGAACATACATAGAATGACAGAGCTACTGGAGAAGAGCGCCCAACTATGGACACAGATTTTAGAGGATGGGATCTTACAAGAGTTGCAGAGGAAGGAGGAAAAATTGCATGCAACAATGGTATATTTCAAACAGTGACAGAGGATGATTTCACTGTCAAAGAAGATCAATATGGTCGTGAAAATGAAGAATTTACAAGCCTAGGAGAAGGCAATACAAGCGCAAAATATGGCGTGACAGGCTCAGTTGGAGCCCCTGTAGGAAAAGGTGGAGCAGCTGGTCGTCGAGATCGACGCAGCAAAGATGAACATAGAGTGCATAGGCTTGGAAGGGGGAGAACTGCTACAAAACCTAGTTACTGATAGATGGTGGAAAACACGGTCGAAAGGAGCACTGAGGCTTAGGAGTAGTGCCAGAGAATAACTGAAATGTATGGCACGCTGGCGCAAGCAGTGACAGATGTTGGAATAAGGCAGTGACTAGGGACGAGTCACTATGTCAGTGTTGGGGGCATGTTGGTTGCAAACCCATTTTGGGGAAAAGGCTAATTTTGGGAATAAAGTGCAAATAAGGAAAATAAAGCTAGTAGGAAAAGCAGCAAGTGCATAGGAAACCGCATGCAAAGAAGAAAAGCATGCGAGGCACGCATGCAAGAAGACTGAACCATGCTAGGGTTAGGGTTTTGGTAAGAGGAGGTAATGGTTGATAAGCCAAAGATAAGTATAAAGTTGTACCTAGGAGGTCTAGGTCGGGGGTGTTGGTTGAAAGAGTTGGATAGGGTTCAGTGTGATTGTAATTCTAGAATGTAAGAATGACTGTAAAATCTGAGGTTGTTTTGTAAGTTGTTGAGCTAAAGAAAGAAAAGAAGGTAGATCTTGAGAGTTAGATCACAGGCTAAGGAGACTGGTGTGATCTAGTCTGCCTCATTAAAGATCTTGATCCAACTGAGGGATAATTGTAATCCACGTGGCTCCATAGATGAAATAAAAATAATAAAATATCCCAAGAGCCATATCTTTGTGGACGTAGCCCAAGAGAGGGTGAACCACGGTAGCTTATGTGTTATGTGAATGATTTAGCGATATATATTTGATGTTAATTATTAGATTTTAGATGAATGTTTGATGAAGTATCTAGATTTTTTTACATGCATGAATAAGAATGACGAAGTACTTAGCATAGATGGATGTTATAGTAAATAAATAAATATCACAAGGTTCAATTCCATATCCCCACTCATTCCCAAGATGCAAGAACGTGAGTGTTGCAGCCACCCATAGAACTATCTCGTGTGAGATTGCGCAGTGCACCCCATGTACTGCATTGCCTTTTGGTTTTCCAGGGGGGGCGATAGTTTTAGAGGGTTTTGTTGGAAACCATAGTAGATTTGAACTTGGGTCATCCTAAGAATGGTAGCAAGAGAGAACTAACCAACAATATTGAATGGATAATTGTTGATTTAGATAGCAGAATGTCTAGCATATTAAACAGATGAGGGAGGGATTCCCTTTGAGTTGAACCTAACACACATGTGCGAGAAAGTTTGGGTTAAATCCTGGAGGTTACACTAGCAATTCTAAGAGAAATAACCTGGGAACAGTGTCAAAACAAGCATGTTAGTACAAACCAGGTATGGAATAGCAACAACAAAGGCCTAGGTAACAAACCACTTTATAGACATACGGTGTTTTTCTAAAGGATGGAGAAGCAACACGTTTTCATGGTGTTGTTGGTTTTCATGTTGGTGTAGGTTGCAACGGAAAATCAAAGCAATAATAAGTAAGGCAACCTATTTTGACGAACCCATAACATTAATGCTAAACTCGAAAACATCGCATTTTCGCTCGGGTCGAGGCTGCACAACATTAATGGGGGTGGCGACATCTCGTCGCCACCCCCATGGCTCTCGTACCCAATGCCAACATCAAGAAATGGAACTTTATCTTAAACTATCCTAAACGCCTTGGAAACCATGCAGTGAAATAATTGAAATTGCCCAAAAAATAATGTCCATGCTATGGGAGGGACATAATAAAGCATGATCTCCAATGATACCCAAACCATCATTTAAAAATTTCTTTTTCACATAACTAAAATGGGATTTTCATTTACGGAAGAGGCTACCTATACATAATTGATGAAAACGGATTTTGATGCCTATAAGCAGGTAAATGGCAAGTAAATGTGTGTAAATGAGTCTTTCGTCAACGAGTCCAACATAACTTAACCAATTATGAAGCATATGTTGTTAGTGTTGACAAAGACTCTCCAACCACTTGTTAGAAAGCCTTGCATAAAGTGTCCTCTACATGTTGTATTTTATTACTTATTGACCTGGAATTGAGTGAAGTTATGGCCTATTGTCGCAAAAAACCTAGGGGTTCTTGTAGAATCCCTCTTTAACTCATTTTTTAATGATTTTCAAGCCTATTTCAAGTGTTTTTCCAATGTCGTTAAAGATTGATTGGTCTTGTGATGTGGATAAGAAGTTGCTTTGAGTTTCTAAGCCCCATTTGGAGAGTTGAAGCTATAAGTTTACCAAATCATCAAGGGCCTCCTATCAATGTTGATGAGTAGGTAAGCTATGAATGGCATAAATAACTCTCCATTTTAACATCTTAGGCTAATTAGACTATTAATTTCATGGTGAGGGTGATTAAATGTTATCACGGGCTTGTTTTTCTAAATGGCATCTCTCCCTATAATTTTTTACCCCTTCTAAGGCTACATCCAAGCTAATGAAAGAGAACAAGGTTTCTAGATGGGTGAGGTTCTTAATTTAACAAAAGAAAAAAATCAAAGTTTATTCTACGTTAACCAAGAAAAGCATGCAAAAACTTCCATAAAGACCCATCACTCACTTGGAGAGGAAAACAAGTTTGCAAAGGCAAGCAATTTCACTCTTAAGGTTTCTAACTCAATGATGGGGAAGAGGCAGAAACCATCACTCGGAGGGTGAGCTATCATGCAAAATAAGTGATGGAAGAGAGGAAATATTCCATTACTCACTTGGAGACCTAGAGAAGCAGTTTAACCTAATCATTCAAGGATAAAGCTACCCATTGCCTCCTTCACATGCCAAATAATCTCAACAACTAAGAGATCCACCTATTATAATTCCAACTCGATGATGAAGGTTTCCATGAGGGTTAGTAGGATTTATATGACCATTTATCTTCCTTTGGCTGGCAGAGCAAGAAATTTGCCTTTCATGAGAGTCAACTTTCTCTTTTAGACCGTTTAATCTTCCTTCAAGTCTTATTTGATGTCCATGCTTTATTACATTGTTTTTTTGTGGCATGGGTTCCATTAGTTTAAAGATTAAAAGCTTCCACAAGGTATTTTGGTTGTAGGCAAGCAATTGTTGTGCCTAGTCTCAAGAGCTCATATCCAATGATCCCTTGTTTGTCAATTGAGGGGGGGGAGTCTTATTTATTATTTCCATCCTCCATTGATGCATTTACAATATTGCAAGGGTTCCTTAGATATTTTAGTATTAAGGAATACTTTTTTTACCTTTTGGTAGTGCATATCCCCATTGAAGGCAACGTCTTCAGTTTTGAGCCACCAAAGCTTTAATAAAATTACTTAACACTTGATTTTAAGTTGGAGATCATAGGAGGATTCATACTTTCCAATAGTTTGTTGATTAAAATTTCATTCTTCTTTTTTTCTCATAGGTTTTTTTTTAGGGTTAAGAACTCATAGCCAACAAGATTAGTTTGTGATTGATTTTTTTCATGTATTTTACTTTCTTTCTTGCTGGATTTTTTCTTCATTTAAAACCATGAATTTCAAGAAAAAATTTTGTGCCCCAATACTTGGCTATAAAAAAATTCATCATAGAAGGCATGAAGAGTTGCAAGAGGAAAATTAGTGAGTTTCCCTAGATAAAATTCAAATGTAGTCTAAATGTTCTATGTTTTTACCCTTTTTCAGGAATTTCTTTCCAACGTGTTTTTCCCAAAATTTGATCGGAAATTCAGAAAGTTTCATATTTCAATGGTTGAGATTACATATCCTAATATTTCAATGGTTCTACACATCAAGGCTTGCGAAAATTTAAAGTTGCAATACAACAATAGCATAGCTCGGATCAAAAACTTCTCATGATGTGACGTATTGCACAATATTCTCAACCTATAATAATTTTATTTTGGTGAAATAGAATAGGTGATCAAGTGTGCCTTCCCACGGTTGTGCTATAATATTTCTCGGTGTGATTCCAAATTCATCCATGTGTACATGAAAAATATTACTCCAATCTAGAAGAATTAGAATTGGAGCAATTACCATCCTTTGTTTTAATTCTGCAAACCTTACCTCATAAGATTCCATCAAAACTAATAGAACTCCTTTACATAGTAACTCTTCCATCTACATCATCAACTCAACACACCCCCTGATAAACCTATTGTAGTACCTTGTGTGTCCCAATGTAAGCCGCAATGAAAACACGTTCCCAAGTGTATTTAAATTAACATTCACCGAGACATTTGCATGATCAAGCAATAATCCTTCCTTACAAATTATATGACCCAATGGGACACTGAACTAGGTACAAAAGATGCACCTTTTAATATTCAATGACAACTACATCTTCCAACACCTATCCAACATTAACCTGGACTTCACATAGTCATCCTCTATTAAACAATAGATTATCTAATCATCCAAGAATACCTCCAAACATTTTGATTATATTCTTTGAATGCAACAAAGACCACTTTGGAAAACATGCCTATCACATTCTTCAATCCGAAGGGTGTCATCGTAAGAATACTACCCCCGTTTTTTTAGAAAACATGGTCTTTTTCTTATCTTCCTTAGCTATGTGGATCTAATGATAGCCTAAAAAAACATTAGTAAAAGAGTATGCATAATTTCCTACAAACTTCTCCAAAATTTCATCACTAAATGGGGTTAGAAAGGGGTCATGTGCATAAGCCTCATTGAGTTAGTGGAAATAAACACACATGTGGATTCCACCTATTTTATTTCTCTATCTTATAATCAAACTAATCCAATCTAACTCCTTGATTGGAAAGATTAACCTAACAACTATCATTTTATCTATCTCCCTCTTCACCCATTCCTTAAATTGTGGTTTAGTTTTGTATAACCACTTCTTTATAGATCAAGCTCCTAACTTCAACTCAGTTTTCATTTCACACAGTTTTCCAACCATACCTTTCATTTTTGTAAAACATCACAGAAATAATTTGATGTATTCGTGGAGCAAAGTTATATTATTTGTGACCATATGTTCATCTTAGTAATCCCTTATTACCGCTAGTTTTCACTCATCCTTGGTCCCATTGTTCACTTGATTTTTCTATAATGGCTCATGGTAATGCTTAGACCATTGGTATCCCATGTGTCTTGGATGGCGAAGATTCTCTACAGGATCTACATTGATGGGGTTTATTTATGCAAGGA
This sequence comes from Picea glauca, assembly GCA_000966675.3. Taxonomy (NCBI): domain Eukaryota; kingdom Viridiplantae; phylum Streptophyta; class Pinopsida; order Pinales; family Pinaceae; genus Picea; species Picea glauca. The sequence continues at coordinate 35,956 of JZKD02S1630867.1, forward strand.
TTACCTCTTTAGGGTCCCTCTCCATGGAACCTATGGTCAAAAGGTATGGGTGGTCCTTCTACGACAATAACTAAATATGGTGAATCACCCCTGCAAATGGTGTATCCTTCCAACAAGTTCGAAAACTATCATATAACCTTTCTTGCATTTTTTATTAGTTACTTGCATGTCATTGCATTTCTATCTACATGTACCAATTATTTTTCAATGCCATTAAGGTGTACATAAATTTGTGCACCCAATACTAAATTGAAACACCCTATGCTATCTAATGTGCCTCTTAATTGTCCACATGTTTGAATGGGTTATAAGTACCATTGAACCATAGAGCCAAGTCCACAAGTATGGAATCAACATTTTTTGGTGGAGCCAATGTCTAGTAGGAAGTAGATATCTAGTGCTTCTATCATGTCCTCCCAAGAATGCAACTCTTATGTGTTTCCCGACATCTCACAAGGGTATTTTCTAAATTGAGATCCAACACAATAATCCTCCACTCTAGCACTATCTATTTCTCCACTTACTTTACAAATTCATTCATGTAAATCATGCCATCAAACTTCAACTAATCCATTAGCATGCTTGAAACACTACACAACACCACGTGGATTGTTTGTAGTATCCAAACTTCCACCAATTAAAGGTATCTTATGAGTCTTTTGCAAAAGAGAACATGATACAATAACTAAACCCTCCATCAGGCGTTGGATTTATGTAAGCATAATGGTGCCCAACTGTAATATCATATAGTTGATCCAAGGCACTCTCATCCAAAATTTATTCAACTAGTTCCAAAAATTCCTTGTCTAGTATTGGATCCAAAGGTTGAACAACTTTGTGGCCCTCTTTATCGAATTACATTTATTATTGTTTCATATCCAAAATAGCATCATCATCAAATGCCCAGTTGATCCATGACAATGCAAGTTACAGATCCACGTCATCCAATATCTTGATGACTATTGGTGCAGGCCATTTTGGGGTACAGCGCAACAATCAAGGAAAACAGTTAGAAAAGGGACTAGAAAAGGAGTGTGCACCACATAATAGGGAAAATCAGCATGAGCAAGCAAGAAATCCTAAGGAAGAAGGATGTGGATCAGCCACACAATGGAAGTTAGAAAATGGACAAACCTAACTCACCTAGCGTTAGTGGGTAAGGATTTTTATCATCATTGTAACGAATTTTAACCCATTTTTGTAGTATAAATATGTATTATAAGATCTGAGGAGAGCTAGTTAGTATTAGAGTTGAGAGTCGAGTTGTGGAAGAGTTTTTGCTACTTATTAGTTTTGCTTGAGCGATCTAGTTACGGAGCTAGTTTTAGAGATGAGTTTGTTATTGAGAGAGAGATATACATTATAACTGAGGGCAAGGCCACAAGTTATGGAGCTTGGTGTGATCTTGTCAGCCTCATGAGCACTATCTTCATTTGTATTAGGATGGCATGTGCGCAGTGCTATGACTTTTGATGAAGAATAATAAAATAACAATGAATGTCATATCTTTGTGGACGTATCCTAGGGGGGGTGAACCATGGTAAAACCTTGTGTTTTTGTGTGGAATGTGTCTCTTATTTCTTGCAGTTATTTAATTATGTTGAATGGATGAATCTGATAGTAGTAAAATTGTTATAGCAAATTTTGCCTCACCCCATGCAACTTTCTTGGATGGCCTTTCCATTTCCCTACCTAGACTTGAAGTCCCCTTTTGTACCTTCCAGATCCAAAAAAGCACATTTTTCCACATATACGCACCTTATCAGTTAGACAACAAGTGTATAGATAGGTTTCTCCACTACAGCCATGTACATTGGGTTTTGTGCTTAAAATTAAAAATTATGTCGGGTTTCCATGTCACGTCATGAGATCCATGATCCGTGATCTTCCATACACTAGAAACGCTCCGACTCAACCCTTCAGTTCCAGTTGAAGGCTATAAATTGAGCCATATCCAAGCCTTGGAAAGGAGGAGAATTCAACTTTTGAGAGAAAAGATACTCTGGAGAAGTTTCACTTCACATTGAGTCTGCATCCCTTTATCCTTGAAAGTCTGAACTCATTGTTCAACCCCCAAGCTCTTCCTTATTTGTGATGGAGAACCTCATTGTCTTCTTTATATGAGCTTTTCCTTGGTGGAGGATTGAAGTGGTGGAGGTCTAGCTGGAGGGACTTAGTTTCTTGGTTCCAATATGTGTCGTTGCATAATCTTGTCACCTACATACTCATGTTGATTATTTTAATAGAAATATTATTTTCTCGTTCAATTGATATCTTGCAAATATTTGAATTATTATTCCATGGACGTATTTGTCATGAATGTTAATGGATTATGCTAATTTATATGCTAACATTATATATTATCACCATATGCTTGTGTATCTTGGTTGTTGAGGACAAGTTGCAGGTATGAAGCTTTGAGTTGCGTGCTCAACGGTGGTCTTCATTGAACATTCGGACGACATAGGATCTTGATCTTGTCTTGTTAGCATTTCATTTAGATAGCATACTTGGGATTAGAGTTGATTTTTGCATGTCATTTCATCTATTGTGGTTTACCTTGGGCCATAGAAATATTTTCCTCGTAACAGAATTGGTGACCATACTGGGGATGATCTTCTATTTGGGGTTTTGAGTGTTTTTCTCCTTGACTTTCTCTCTATTAGCATGAGTTTCCTTGTCTCTTGATTGCTTGACAACCTATTTTTACTTTTCATCTTAATTTCTTGGCTTAATCCTTGCCCTGGCAGTTTTTTACTACATATAAGTGGTTTTTCCCTTGACAGACGCGTACATACACGAGTTGTCCTTATGTAGGGCATGTACATACGTGAGTTTTGTTGAAACAATCCTATACATTAGATCTTTAGTCTTACTAGCTGAGTTTGATGTTTGTTGGGTGAGTTTGGTTGGCTTTTGAGTCTACTTAAGTCTTTGTCCTAACTGTTAAGTCCTTACAGAGTGATAGGAAACCTTCTTATTGTTGAATTTTCAGGCGGTATTCTTTCTTATCATCTTTTTCATTGGTTGTCCTTGCACATTGGTCTGAGTGTTTGATTCTTGGTATCTTGCTTGGCTTGTCCTTTTTACTTGCAATGGGATCTGCTTGTGAAGTTGTTATTCAGTCCTTGCATTCTCTTTTCTTTATATCGAAAATACAAAAAAAATTGCTCATTTTTCATTTTGGAATTTTCTCTTTTGGTTACTTACTATTGATCTTCACACATGTGGAGAGATTGCATTTTATTGAAATTGTAGAAATTGCATTGAACGTTGCATTTAAAAATATTACCATACCTTGATAATTTAAGATTAGAACTTACCAGTATTTTCATATGTGTTTCTTTGATATGTTGAGTCATAATATCATTAGTTTAACGATCACACCTCTTGAGTAAATAAAAGCCATTAAAAGTAACGTTGATAAACTAAAATTGATTAGAAACGATTTTATTTCTTAGGGTACACAAACAAGCATAGGACATAGGGCCTTGGAATAGGATTTTGTGAGGAAACTTCTCCAAGGGTATTAAACTAAACATATGTGCCTGACCAGGGAGTGGTAAAATCCATTGCGTAATTAGTGACGTCAGGAGGCTCCACTCACACCGAATTTAATCATGAGGTCGCGTGAAGTTGGTTGCAGAGATTGCCCTGTAATACCTTCCTAGTGTCAAAGATATTTATGTGGTTTCATTCGTATATGGGAGTCTTGCTAATACCTTTAGCTCCGTGAGAGGCGGTGCTTTCAAGATTTCATGCTTTGTTACCCTGCCCATACGGGGGACCAGACTTATGATTTTTCTCCTATGAATTCATTATATTGTAGTGGCTCTAGTTGCTTGACATAGGTAGCCACATAGGTTACTTATAGAGGCTATTCTGCAGGTACCCTGAGTTAGATAAGAGTCAATTCTCTGTCCATACCTTTGGTCTCTAACCCTTTTTCTTTTGGTATGCCCAATATGACATCACAACTTTAATCCTCCATTCCAACGACTTATACAAATACTAGTTTTGGACCTGGGGAAATGGCTCCTCCGAACAATCCTCTCTCGTTTGGTGGAGGTCATATTCCCCAAACGAATCCTACGGTAGGAGGCCAACCTCCTTTTTATTCTGAGTCTAATCCTAGTCTCAATGCTCCTCGATGGAATAATCAACCGGAATGACATGTTATTTCCCATATTTCATCCTTTCCCCCTCCTCTCTCCATGTCGATTTTGACAAACTCATTTGTTATGACAAATCCACCTCTATCCTCCGAAGTTCCACACAGAGAGAGTCAATCTCACACTATGGAAAACCCCATCCTAGAGCTCCCCTAGTTGGGGGAAATTTTTATAACCCTCATTATGTTTCCCATTCAATTATGGTACCCATACAACCTCTTATGAATCAGCTTGGAGGAGGATATTACCCTATCGCACAGGGCCATGGTATATACAGAACGTTGGATGGCCTACAATCACTCAACACCAATCTTTTCTAGGAGCATGGGCTCAAAGGCCGCAACACCATATCCCTTTCTTGGCCACGCTTAATCTGTCAGATTTGTCGAGATTAAGAATGACCCGGTGTGTCATAATCCTTCATGGCCCCCCATCCCCACCAAGCTTCCTTCAGACATTCTGAAATTTGAGGGAAATACTAGCGAGGATCTGGGTGATCATGTTACTACTTTTCATCTTTGGTGCTCTTCCAATTCTTTTAAGGATGATTCTATTCATTTGAGACTATTTCAACGCACCCTCATGGGAGTTGTCGTGAAATGGTACATTGAGCTACCAGGGGGAACATACAGAAACTTTAATCAGGTGATTTTGGTCTTTCTCAACCACTTCCAATTGTCAGTTCGTTATGATGTCGGCATAGAACTTCTATCGGCCTTCCTCCAAGATAAGGCCATGCATATCTTGGACCATATCCAAGAGTGGCATAGATGGACGAGGTTCATTAAAGCCTACATTCCTCCAGAGTTTCTATTAGAGTGGTTCCTTAAGTCCTTATTTCCTTATATTTAAAAGGATGTTTCTACATCCAAAGTAACATCTGAGGAAGAAGCTATTTTCAAATCCCATCAACTGGACCTCATATATGCTCAGTCTAGGTGAATGAAATTCTTCCTGATGCACCGCGATCGAATTATGACTCTAGACAAAATCTTGGGCCTCATGTCGATGGCATCATAGGCTCTACAAATGCTAAGTCTACATACTTGGTGACTAACCAGTTGAAGGAGTTGTCTCTAAGCCAGCCTGTAGCAGGACAAGCTTCGGATTCATCCTCCACTCCCACTAAGTCGGTGGATGTACATTATGTACAGTATTTGGCCAACCCAAATGGTAACTAGAAACTATGAGGGAATAGAAGGAAAGGACGAGTTAATAATCATAAGGGTGGAAAAAATAATAACAAAGCCAAGGATGACACTAACAATGATAGATCGAGTAATAATGTTGGTGAGGGAAAGAAAGAAAAATGGAAGGTGAAGTTTCCTTGTAAACTTTGTAAATATGATCACCTTACCCACCTATGCCCCAAAATTGAGGAAGCCTCGAGGCTCTTATCACAATTGTCCATTGTGTTGACCAATCCATTTTTGCATAATCATCACATGGCTTCGGGGTCCTCCAACACCGAAAATGCGTCAAGCAGGAATCAAAACTCCTCGACACATGAAGGTGATCATCTATGTGTTAATATGGTCAAGTCTCATATTGATGTATCCACTCGATCTCATGATTACAGTTATTCATAAACTATTATAGGTCCACAGTTTCCCCCTCCTCTAGAAACACCCTTGCAGATCGAAAATCCAGAACATATGCCTCGTATTCTAAAAGGAGTACTAAAACGTTATGCCCACAATCCTAATACCAAAGCTACCCAAAATTATTCAATTGTCAAAGATATGGGTCAAACCCCTTGTGCGATGTCAGCTTTGGAGGTGCTCCAGACATTTCCTTCATAGAGGAACATATTGTTATCTTCTTTAGGAGCTCTAGCCCCGTGTGGCTTGAAGGTTATTAAGTTTGATGTCACAGATGTTAAACCTTGCTTGCCTTACCATGTGGCCTTTAAAATCGATGTGGAGTATATGAAATTTTCCATCAAAGGCACTGTAATTGATGAAGGTGTTTCAACATGCATGATGTCCCTAACCTGTTGGAAATCCATTGGCTCTTCGACTCTATCCCAATCTATGACTATGTTGATCGCATTTGATGGATGTTCATTTCAACCCCAAAAAATTATTCCTGCTTTTCTGGTCCAGTTAGGTGGAAAGATAGTGGAGGTTGATTTCGAGGTGGTAGATGTCCCCCTTGACTATAATTTACTACTGGGGTGTAATTGAACTTATTCCATGACCGTGTTCGTTTCATCTATTTTCCACACTTTATGTTTTCCTCACGAAGGGAAAATAGTGAAAATTGATCAATTGTCCTTTGTGCATGTTAGTCCTAATGCATCAGTTGGACCTTCGATCCCAGTGATCGACAATTCTCGGTAGGAAAATAAGGATGTTGATGTTGAAATGTATTCCTCTCTCATGGGAATCTTTGATTTCATGGTACCAATCCATCACATTCATCCCATTTCCAATAGGTCTTCATTGTTGATGAGGTATGTTCCTTTACGTACTTTGTATTTCAACGATCCTTGGACCCTACCTTCCCCGACTATATCATGTGAAGTTCAGTCACACATTGTGATGGAAATGCCACTATCATCATCAGAGGTTGTGTATCATGATATTATTAACACTATTGTTGACCAGATCCTTTCTCCTCGCAGACAGACGAGGAGGATCTCGTTCTAGAGCCTATATGGTCCACCCAATAATGTTTTCTGCATGAATGCCTTGACGATACTTTGCCTTCAGATGAAGCCATCTTAGAGGCCATGAATGGTCCTGATAGGCCTTGTTACGATATGAATCATCGCTCTTATTTCCTTCCAGAACTTGTTAGGATCGAATAGGACGACTTTATATATACCTTTAGTGAGATGGTTGGTCATGTTGTGGTTCCACTAGATACACATGGTATTTATGTCGAAGGAAACATGGTGAATATTTCTCCTATCATCACAATCAACATCTCTTGAATTCCTGGAAAATTGAGAACATATATATCGGTGCAGATTGTTCGCCTAAAGAAATTCAGATCTACACCAATCTCTTCAAATAATTTTGTGATGTATTCGCTTGGTCGTACGACGAGATTCCATGGATCAAACCCAACATTGTTGAACATGAGATCAAGACTTATTCAAATGTTAGACCTGTTCGACGATGTCTTAGAGATGTTAATCCTAGGAAGGCCATTGTTATTAAGGCAGAGGTAGAGAAGCTACTTAATGTTGGTTTCATCTACCTGATTCCCTTGACCAAATGGGTGTCCAACTTCATTCTCATGAATAAGAAACAAGGAACCATCCACGTATGTATGGATTTTTTAGACCTGAACAAGGATTGTCCTAAAGACAACTTCCTGACTCCTTTCATTGACCATATTCTTGATGAGTGCATGGGAAGTGAAGCGTTTTCTTTTATGGACGGATTTTTAGGATATAATCAAATTCAAATCAAACCCGAGGATCAACACAAGACGACAATTATTTTTCCTTGGGGTAATTTTGCATACCCAAAAATGCCTTTCGGCCTCAAAAATGTCTGAGCAACCTTCCAATGTGCCATGACCTTTGATTTTCATGATCTCAAACATATTTTCTAAGCTTACCTTGATGATCTCGCTGCTCACTCTTGCAAGAGAGTAGATCACTCCACTCACCTTCTATTAGTATTTGAGAGATGTCATTTATATCGCATCTGTTTGAACCCTCACAAGTGCATCTTCTACATTAGGTCTAGCCATATCTTAGGATTCTTAGTCTCTAAGCATGGGATCATGGTGGATCCCATGAAGGTTGAGGAAATACTTTGATTGCCTCCCTCGCATAACATTTGACAACTTCAGGGTTTACAGGGGAAGGCTAACTTCTTGCATCGATTTATAGTGAACTATGTCAATTTAACTAAGGGTTTCATGCATCTTTTGAATAAGGATAATTTATTTATATGGCATGAGCGAGTCGAGGAATCCTTATATGCTCTTAAGAAAGCCTTGGTATCGATGCCTCTGTTGAATCCTCCAAACTACAGTAGAGACTATTTGCTTTATATCACTGCATCTGAAGGGATGGTTGGTATGGTTCCAGTTCAAGAGGATGATGATCTCCATGAGCACATTATCTACTATCTTAGTTGAAACTTAGTCGATCTTGAACTTAAATACTCTCACGTAGAGAATCTAGCCTTGGTCGTCATACATGCAGTTCAAATATTATGGAATTATATCTTACTTTGCAAAACTATCGTAGTTACAAATACCAATCCATTTCAATACATCCTTATTAGGCATATCATAGGGGGGAAATAAAATAAGTGGATTGTTATTTTGCAAGAATTTGATCTCGATTTTACTTCGGCGAAGTCTAAGAAATCACTAGTTTTTGTCGAGTTGATAACAGACTTCCCTCGACTAGATCTGGATATTATTCATGATCATTCATTCACGGATAAACATATCTTCCTTATCTCATCTTCAGACCCCTGGTATGGAGACGTTCTAGTTTATCTTCAAACCTTGAAGCTATCCCAACATTTGTCGAGATATTATTGACGACATATACGTCATCAAGCTAAAAACCAACTTATCATTGGCGACACTTTATATCGTCGAGGAGTAGATAATATTTTGCGTTGTTGCTTGACTCACGGGGAACTTGAGTTGGTTCTCAATGATTGTCACAATGGGGCTTATGGTGGTCATTTATCCAAGCTTGTGATAGCCCAAAAATATTTGCGAGCCGTAAATTTTTAAAGATTGTGTTGAAGCAGTCAAGAAGTTTCACCCTTTCCAAGTGTTTTCTCATAAAATGTGCTTGCATCTAGCCCCTCTTCACCCATTCATCACTGTCGGTCCCTTCACCAAGTGGGGGGTATATTTTATGGACTATAACCTAGCTTCAGCTGGGGGGAATCAACATATTATCATGGTTGTGGATTACTTCACTAAATGGCTAGAGGCCATAACTACCATTAAATATGATGGTAACATGACAACATTCTTTGTATTCAACCAAATTATAGCCCAGTTCAGAATCCCAAAGGAGATTGTCAATGATCATGGCAGTCACTTTTAGAATGAAATGATGAAGGAGTTAGCATCAAAACTAGGGTTTAAGCATGGTCATTCTTCCCTTTATTATCCCCAAGAAAATGTACAAGTAGAGTCGGTGAATAAATCTCTCAAGACCATCTTGCAAAAAATTGTCTCTCAAGACCATCTTGCAAAAGATTGTCAGCCAGAGTAAGTCTGACTAGAATCTAATGCTTTACCATGCACTTTGGGCATATCAAACCTTAGTTAAGAATTCCACCATTTTTTCTCCTTTTCAGTTAGTACATGGCATGGAGTCGATCCTTTCGATTGAATGTGAAATCCCTTCCCTCAAACGAGCAATTGAGCTCCTACCTAACACATATAATCTTGAAGAATGCCTCATACACCTAGAGTGTCTAGATGAGAAATGTCGAGATGCCTCTATGGCTATTGAAGCGAATAAACAATGTGTTAAGGTTCAATATGATAGGTTTTTCTATCCTCGGCAATATGTTGAGGGTGACTTGGTTCTCCTGTATGACCAAGCCAAAGAACCATTGGGGGCATGCAAGTTCAACCCCATGTGGCACGGTCCTTATATCATGTGATGTGTCTTAGAGAAAGGATCCTATGAATTGGTAGATTATGACAGGAAAATGTTGGATGATCCTAGAAATGGGCTCTACCTTAAAAGGTATTACGCTTGAGCCCTCAAGCTTGGGCATGAGCTTTTGTATACTAGTGTATCTTAGTCTATATACATATTTTCCTTTGTGTCATCATCTTGCTTATCAATTTTTCCCTTGGTTGGCAGATGATAATGGAGTCTTCAGTTTGCTTAGGATTCACAAATGGTGCCAGTCATCATACATGGAACATGGCTTCCGTTGCTTGGGTAATTTACTCACCCGAGGGTCAACTAGTGTCTTTAGGTGGCATCCATCTGGAGACATCAACAAATAATGTGGTTGAGTATAGCGTCGTTATAGAGCTTTTACGTGATGCCATTTCACATGGTGTTTTGTATTTAGAGGTTTTCCTAGACTCCGAGTTAGTCGTATGTCAATTAAACGACAATTATCGTGAGTGAGACCCTACTCTACTCTGACGATTCCTACGGGTACGAATTTTGGAACGATACTTTGATTTTCTTACTTATAATCACATACCTACAATTTCTAATCATGTATATGATGCATATGCTAATTATGTTTTAGATTGGATTTTTTCACATAACTAAGTAAAGAAAACACATTCATGCATGTACACATTGTAACATATATAAGTAAAGCCGAATATCGAAATTTTTATATTTCATATTTTCAAAAATATGGTGTCATAATACAAAATGGGGGTCACACACTCAAAACACATATCTGGCTTGTATATATATGACCATGGCATCTACGCTTGTGGCACCGAATGCGTATCATGATGGCACACTACGGCATTTGCAAGACACCAAAAGAGTTGCACCCACACATGGGTCACACCCACCACCTACCACTGCATAACCTCTGATAGGTCCTCCACTTGAACCATAGGAACCTTTTGTGTCAATTGAGACAGGTCCCCCTACACATTTTGTAGCACTCTCTCTGGATCTCCTCCCGCATGCTCATATCCCCGGATACTCTGTCGATGTCACGGGAATCCATCTGGTCATCACGGACCTACATCTGCGTGACAAAACAATTGTTAATACTTGATACCATACAAAAATATTTGTGTTTTTTTATTCTTTTTGAAAAAACACAAAAAAAATGAAATATATAAAAATATTTCTTACCAATATCAACATAGGCGGATACTGGTGGCAAAGGCATATCTGGATCCACGTTGTAGTCGATCCCAGCATGAGAGTAGTCGTCAATGGCTATGACTTGTCGACGCCACCAGAAAAAGAATTCATCATTGTAGGGATTGAAAACCTACCACCTCCTAGCCTCCTCATCACGTCGGTCCATCGTGACATGGCTAAATCATGCGGTCCATGTGGAATGATCTCTATTCTAGTTCTCAAACTTGGAACCCACTCAAAGAAAAAGCTACACAGAATCGATGCAAACTCGAAGTTTCTCTTTCTCCCTTGTTTGTAATCCATCAGTTTTCTCTTCATGTTAGTCAGCAGTGAGGTACACTAGTCATAAAAAGTGGTTCATAAACACTCCACCGTGTAGAACATGAGTGTTATCACTGAAATTTCATCCGCAAATGGTTACAAGAATTTAGCATCGTCAAACATTTATGAAGACATCCATGGATATGAATTAACACAAAAGCATTCATAAAGGGTCAAAAACTATACAAATAGTGAAAAAATTGAAGGGCGCTATGAAAACACTAGGCGCGCGCGCACATGCACGAAACAGAAACGCAAGATTTGCGCACATGCGCATGATGCGTGATTGTTGTCGAAAAAAGATGTGCACCTGAGAAACGCCACATTTATGAGAGTGGTCAGCCTCCCACCCACTTCTGGTTCAGCTTCCAAGTTGATTTGACACTCAAATCTGAACTGGATTCGACTGGGTGGCTGGTCAAAGACCTAGAAATGCCCTAATTAGCCTCTTTACACACTACAAACTAGTTGGACAATAGCTCAAAGGAATGCTATAAAAAGGCCATGGATACACTTCATTTTTGAAAGAATTCCATAGAAAAATTATGTTGCCATTATTCTCTTGAGGACTCTTCTATCCTTGCCAAGAGTATACTTGCATCATTGCTTTGGGCAATCCATCTCACCCCTTGAGTGGATTAGCAAAGAATTCTTTCAC
>JZKD02S1630878.1:0-12197 GCA_000966675.3 Picea glauca
TGATGTTTGTAATTCTTCCCGATTCAAACATGGGTTTTCTTCAAAGTTAAAGGCTCACTCCAAGTCTTGACAGTCTAATGTCTCTTCAAGATTAGTTACCAGGGTTCTACCTGACTTCCTTAGACACTCATATTCTCCACAACTGGCTAAGGGCACTTCTACTCCAAAATCCCGTTGAATATTTTTCATCTGTAAACTTTCCATTCAATGGAAGGGAAAGTCACCTTGAAAAAGGGTTCCTAGAAACACACGAGAACTTCCCAGAAGTTGGGGATACTTTGCTACCTCTCTTCCAAATGGAGATTTTCATATTTCAAGCTTTCCATTCAAGGGACTCTATAATCTATAGGGAATACAACCTGGATTTACCCTTCTCATTCATTCATTCATAGTAAGCAAATTTATAATGAAATAAAGTTTGTTTTAATCCATTTTACTTAGGAATTCAACATTCTTTCATTTAATCATAATTACCACATACATAGTAAACAAATTTCCTTCACCATTGAGCATATACCAAGCATAGAAAGCTAAAATACTTATTTGTTCATTGAATAATTTAACCAACCAACTGACTGAGGGGAAATGCCTCTCCTCCCAACCATAGGCAATGTTTCACTTTAATTTTTTACAACATGCAACCCCTATGTCGGGCCATGATACTGCTAGGGGAATAACTCAACTAACTGGAAGATAAATAATGGTTCATGAAGGTTACTCTCATTCACTCCATTGGAAACAACACAAGTTTACCTCTTGCCACTGAGCTCAGGACCTCCATGAGTTTATTAGGTAACTTCCCAACTAGATTCCCTCTACAAAAGGGAGTGCCTTCTCTACTACACAATCCATCAATGACCTCCCCTTACTAGTTCTAGTTCCTTTCCAGTAAGTACCAAGTCATGATCCTCTATTGCTCCAGTTTGGATATGGGTCTTCTCTATTCTAGGGTGCCCATTAATCTCTTGGGAAAGATTCCTATTTTCTTCAGAACAACTTCCCGATTCCTTTTCTACTCAGAGATGTGCACGTGATTTTCTATACTCATCACACCATCTGTTTGTGAGTCTGCGACTCACTCTGTTCATGATAATTCTCTGTATGTTTCCAGTCTACCACATTTTCATTCTAGATCTTTTATATTACATGCAGTGTCTTTATCCTTGTCTCTTCTTCCACTCTCCCTCGTCTGCTGCAAACTAGTGTTTTTTTCCACCTTTTCCCTCTTCTTCCTCTTTATTTTGAGATCCCCGATATCCGTTTTCATATGCAACCCTTTTGTCAGGCTCCCAATTTCGAAGGGGAAATCTAGAGCATCCTTCTAACTGGGGTCTTAGTTGAATTTTCATTCCTCTAGGTATCATATTTTTCAAAATTTATAACTACTCAACCAACCAATATTGATCACCATCACTAATCTCATGGCTCCAAGCAATCCATGTACATTGGAAGGTGGTGTATTCAATTCTTGTAGGTGTAGGTTGTATTGTTTATAAAGCTTCCTATTTTCCCCATTGGAGCTTCTCAGTTCCACCTCATCAGTCCCACTTGTGGTATCATGACCAATACTCAAGGATTCCTTCCTAGTAAGTTGTTTGGTGCGATTTTCATTAATCACAACATAATTACATGCTTCATAATCACAATACATGAAGTATTAGAATAATTACATTCATGGGGGAAAATAGGGTGTTACATTCCCCTCCCCCTTAAAGAAACACTGTCCTCGATGTTTAAAATACCGTATATAGAATTCATACAGGAAAACAATGGTTATGATGATTTCATGGAATCTTCCAGTTCCCATGTGGCCTCATCTTCTCCAAAGTGCTTCCATTGCAAGTTGACCTGCATGGCAGCTCGATTCTAGAGAAATGTTTCTTTCCTATCTAGGATGCATTGAGGTTTAGTCTCAAATTCTCCCTCTGATTCCACATGTATCACAGTCCAATCAATAACATGATTATAATCATGAACACAATTTTTTAATAAAGATACATGGAACACATTGTGAGCTCTAACAATAGGTGGAAGGGTAGGTCTATAGGCTACTAGTCCCACTCTTTCTAGGACTTCAAACTGTCCACAATAGTGGGGTGCTAACTTAGGACAAATCCCCATCCTTAGGGATCTCTTATTGGGTTTTACCTTGAGATACACATGATCTCCCACCTTAAACTCTTTATGTGTTCTCTTGCAGTCTGCATAGATCTTTTTCTTATACTGAGCTACTTTCAAATTCAGCCTTATCCTGATTATTTCCTTCTCCATTTACTTTAGTAGTTCGAGTCCAAGTGTGATCTTTCCCACTAGACTGTCCCAAATAATTGGAACTCTACATTTTCTACCATAGAGAGCCTAAAACGAGCTCATCTTCAATGATTTCTGATAACCATTGTTATAGGAAAACTCTACCAATGGTAGGTATTCTTTCCATTGTTTGGGTTGATGCATAACATGCATCCTCAACATGTATTCCAACACTCTATTCACTCTTTCATCCTGACCATATATTTTGGGATGGTAGGCCATGATAAATGATAATTACATTCCAAAATATGCAAACAATATATTCCAGAAATACAAAGTAACTTCACATATCTGTTTGAAATTATGGTCTTAGGAAGACCATGTGATATGAAAATATCCTTCATAAAAATGACAGAAACATCTATTGCCTTAAAAGTATATTTAATGGAAATAAAGTGAGTTTCCTTACTCATGTTATCCACTATTACCATGATTACATCATGTTGCCTAATTGTCTTTGGAAAACCAATAATAAATCCTATGGATATTGTCTCCCATTTCAATTTGGGAATTTGCAATGGTTGCAATAATACTGCAGGGTGTTTGTGTTCAACTTTGACTTGTTAACACTCCAAACACTTGGAAATATATTCAACTATGTACTACTTAATTATTTTTTAGTAATATAACTTCCTTACTAATGTTATCATATTCTGATAACTAGGATAACCCACATAAGTTATTTTGTGAAATTCATCCATGATCAGATGTTTCAGCTTTGTTGAATCGGGAACATACAACCTATTGTTGTACAATTGTAAATCATAGGATAACAAATGATATCCTTGATACTTTTTCTCACTGGATTCTTGCTGCAATCCCTCTCTTACCTGATTGAAAAACTTATCTTCCTACAAGAGGATTCTAATTCTCTACTTGTTGTCAGATTCACCTACACTTGTTACTACTAAGTGTATCATCTGCACACTTCGGTTGAGTGTGTCTGCTACTATGTTTTCCTTTCCTTTGATGTGATTGATTTCAAAATCAAACTCAGTAATCAACTCCATCCACCTGGCATGTTTGGCATTCAACCGATAAAACAAATAATTTATACCACAATGGTCTGTCAACAAGAGAAACCTTCTTCCGAGCAAGTAATGTCTCCACATATTCAACACATGCACAATCACTGTAAGCTCCAAGATGTGGGTGACATACTGTTGCACATGCTTGTTTAGATTACGTGACTCGTAACTGATCACTTTCCCTTCTTGTATAAGAACTCCATCGATCCCTTCCTTGCAAGCATTAATGCAAAGTAAGAAATATGGGATCTTCAAAATAGGGGCGCTAGTCAAAAGATGCTTCAGCTGCTGGAAACTGGCTTCACACTCTGTCGACCATGCAAATTTCTTCCCTTTTCTCTGTAATGGAGTAATGGGATGACCAATCTTAGAAAATACCTTGATAAACCTTTTATAATATCAAACTAATATCATGAATGACCTTACCTCTGTTACATTTTTAGGGGCATACCAATCTATGATTTCTTTGATCTTCTCGAGATCCACTACCACTCCTTTTGCTGAAAGTATGTGGCCCAAATACTAGATTTCCTTATGAAAGAAGTGATACTTTCCAAACTTAGCATACAACTAGTGATGTCTCAACACTTGTAACACCATCCTAAGATGTTCTTCGTGTTCTTCTTTAGTCTTGGAATACACCTGAATATCATCAACAAACTCTAAGATAAACTTATCCAAATATTTTCTAAGAACACTATTTATTAAACACACAAGAGTAGTTGGTGCAGTAGTAAGTCCAAATGGCACCACCATGAACTCATAGTGTCCATACCTCATTATAAAGGTTGTATTGTGGATGTTTTCATCCTTAATCCTGAATTGGTGATATCCAGATCTCAGGTCAATCTTAGAGAAAATTGTAGCTCCTCTAAGTTGATAAATAATATCATTGATCCTTGGTAAAGGATACTTATTCTTGATGGCCATCTTATTTAACTGTTGGTAATCAATACACAATCGTAATTTAATATATTTTTTCTTCACAAAAAATGTGTGTGCTCTCCATGGGGATACACTTGGCCTAATATACCATTTATCCAACATCTCCTTCAACTACACCTTCAATTCCACCAGTTTTGGTGTGATAATCTTGTAGGATACTTTCGATGCTGGTACCACCTCGAGTACAAGGTCTATTAAAAAATAAATATCTCTCTTAAGAGGAAGTCCAGGTACCTCCTCTAGAAACACATCATTAAACTCCCACAACACTGGATGATCTTCCACCTTCAAGTCCTTGTTTTCTGTTGAATTGAGCACTTGTATTACATACAAGGGACACCCTTTTCTACTGAATTTCTTAAGTTGTAGTGCTAAAATCTGTTTGACTGAAACTGGATTTCAAATTCCTTGCAACACCCTCGTGTTACCTTCGATGTCTTCACACTCTAATGTTTTTTCATAACATTTAAATTTCTCCTTATGAACAACCAACCAATCCATCCCTAATAGAACATCGTACGATCCTAAGGGTAGGATATTCAAGGTTGCTTGAGTATGCAGTCCACTCATTTCAAATAGACAAGTCTTTATTACCTCTGCCACTTTTCTCTTAATCCCCATCTCTAGCTGAACCAACCACGCCTTTGCATGTTTCTTTCTCTGTAAGGAACATGCTTCAACAATTTGAGGTGAGACATAACTAAGGTTATAACTAGGGTCAATCAAATAGAAATGGGTTGCTTGGAAATTATACCTTTCAATTCCACTATAACAACTTGGTGTTTTTCCTACTGATTTTCAATAGCTAGATATATTTTGGGCACACTTCTGGCCACATCATTGGCTGTACTAGCCTCCTGAACATGATAAAATCTTTCGCTGTCATGTTTCCTATGAGAACAGTCTCTTAACACATGTGCCTCTCCACAACCCCAACACTGTAGACGTCCTTTATTTGGCTCCTCTACTTTTTCACTTTCCTGTTATGTTGGCCTATTTACACTCCAAGGTGGAAAGTTCTGTTGTGTACACTTCTGCTCGATTGTCTGAACTGAGCACCTTTCTTCATATTCTTGTATGGGAATGATTTTAATCCCTTCTTCTAAAATACGATCTTATCTTTTCTCTTCCAATATTTATAAGGCTCCTGCCTATACTTGGATTGATCATAACAACACTTATCCTTCCTAATAGTATCCTACAAGATCTTAGGCTCATCAAATTCAATCCTATTCTGATAGGACTATGGTAACCCATTGAGAAAACATTGCATTCTTTCCTTTTCCTCCTTGATATAAGGAACATATCTAAAAAAATCTAAGAATATCTTGGAATAAGCATCCATGGTATGTTTCCCCAACTTATGTTCATGGAATTCATTAATCTTTCCATCAAAGTACTTATCCAACAAGTAGGCCTTCCTGAAGTGATTCTCAAATTGCTTCCAGGTCAACTTAATCTCTTTCAATCCTTTAAATTCCTTGAGGTTCTCCCACCATATGGAAGCTCCTCCATTTATATTAAAGATGAATATCTTTTCCTTGGTGTTTTCTGAGTAGTTGCGTACCCAAAAATACTTTATCAGCCCCAACAACCAAGCCTCGACTTCTTATCCTTTCTTGATTTCTCTATCAAAGGTAGGTAGCTTAGCCTTCTTGAATTCCTCAGTCAAATAACTTTGCGAGTGTCTCTTTTTCTTCTTCCCGAGGAAACTTTATCCGGTGTCACTGCTGGACAACTCCTCAGTAGTGGCCTTCCCACTAGATGACTTTGTGGAAATACTTCATGGAAATACTCCCAATATATTGAGGGGAAATTCCTTTCCTCCCAACCGTAGGCTATGCTGCACTTTTCCTTTCTACAACATGCCACCCCCATGCCAAGCCATGATACCACCAGGGGACTAAATCAACTGACTTCCAGATCAAGAATGGTTCAGGAAAGTTACTCTCCTTCACTCCACTGGAAAAAAAAAGTTTCCCTTTTCCCACAAAGCTCACGACCTCCACGAGTTTATCAGGTACCTTCCCAAATGGATTCTCTCTACACAAGGGAGCCCCTTATCTGCTACCCAATCCCTCGACGACCTCCCCTTACCAATGTCAGTTTCTTTCCAGTAAGTACCAAGTCATGGTCCTCTATCTCTCTAGTCTGGATATGGGTCTTCTTTGTTACATGGTGACCATTAATCTCTTGGGAAAACTTCCTATTTTCTTCAGAACAACTTCTCGATTCCTCTGCTTCTGAGACATGTGCGCGTGAGTTTCTCTTCTCATCACACCGTCCATTTGTGAGTCCGTGACTCACTCTATTCATGATAATTCACTGTTTGAGTCTAGTCTGCACACATCCACGTTTTGGATTTTTTCTGTTCCTTGCACTGTCTTGATCCTCGTCTCTTCTTACACTCTCCCTCATCTGCTGTGAACTAGTGATGTTTTCCACCTTTTCACTCTTCTTCTTCCTACCCTTGGGATCCTCATTATATGTTGTCAGACACAACCCTTCTGTCAAGATCCCAAATTCATAGGGGAAATCTAGTGTGTCCTTCTGACCGAGGTCTCAGTTGACCCCTCATTCCTCTAGGTACCATATATGGAAACAATTATAACTGCTCAACCACCCAATCCTGATCACCATAACTAATCTCGTGGCTCCATGCAATCCATGTACGTTGGTTATAAGAGAGTTAATCCGAAATTATAATGAATATTATGATACATTATGAAAATTTACACGATTCAAATATTATGATGCTGTCAATTAATGCAAGTGTGACATTGAACAAAACACACTCACATTATGGAAAATAATAAACCCACTAAGACTTTTTAATTTTGAATGGCGTTCTCTCATTATATACAAATACAACTATGATTCCATATTAATCCATTAGAATCCTATAAACATGGTTATCATATGTTATTAGGACCTATATATTCATAATTACATCATATAAACATTATATTTAGTCGTAAGATATAATTAGATCTCACAAATCCCCAAATTAGAAAATATAAATCTCTAATTATACCAACATATTTGTAAATGGGCATGATAACCTTAATCATTTTTTAAATTTGTAATTATACCTTGTATATTCTTAATTAAGCATAAAAATCTCTATTTAAAACTTTAAAATATAAAAATAGCCTCTTATTCCCTAAATAATGTCCAAAAATCTAATCAAGTTTATTGTTAATGTTCACTTCATGTTGAATATCATTATTGATACAATTTTAAATACAAGCACTTTAAACATCATTGTTGATTTGGTTTTAAATACAAACACTTTAATTTAATCGTGAAAACAATAATTTATGTTCAAGTACAAATGGAAAAATAATGATGATGTTAACCTAGGTAATAGTATTATCAAAAATAAGTATAATGGATATTATGATAAGTTATCAAAACTCTACATGATTGAAAGATAATGAGATCAATTGGTAAAGGGATTTAATTTCCAAACAAAGATTTTCATGCATTTCCCTCCATGTTTATAAAGTGGATTACAAGTGGGATAATGTTGAGTTGTAGTTTACAGTGCATTGTAAATTAAATAAAAAAGAATTTAAAAAATTATATGGTTATAATGTTTGTGTAAATTTACGATTTTCGATGATTTTCTCGTACAAAGTTTAAAAAGTATAAAGTGATCAAATTATTGCTTGCAATATGGGATGTTCTTAAGCACACATCAAATAAAATTATTAGCTTTTTCAATAAAAGAAAAATATAACTTAATTTTCGATGGAAAAATATATTTTTTTCGATCATGATAGCTTCAAAACCTTACTCTAGCAAACTTACCAACTCACCCTTGAGTACCAAACTCGCATTATTCATGAATTTTAAGAATGTTTGATGCTTTGTCTTTCAAGGGAGTGAAGGGAATGGGAATTATTATAGTTTAGAAAGGTAAGTCAATATGTATACATAGGAGGTATGTATTCATGTGATATATCCTTACAATGTAGAATGTTCTTTTGAAGTTTCAATTTGAATTTTAGGGGATCATTGCTATCTGTGTGTGTTTTTTTCTATTAAGAGTTTTTGATTTATTGTTTTGTAAAAGGTTTTTAGATGTTGGGTTTATTCTAAGAGTTATATTTTGAATTGGGTTTTGGTTTTGTTAAGAGTTTTTGATTTATTGTTTTGTAAAAGGTTTTTAGATGTTGGGTTTATTCTAAGAGTTATATTTTGAATTGGGTTTTGGTTTTGTTAATGACTAGGGCAATTGAGTTTAGCTTTTGGTTTATGTAATTCAAAATTTGTTACATATTCTATTGAAYTCGGTTTTTATGGTTTGAATGCTTGAATAATATTTAAYTATTTGATTTTTGGTATGGGTTTTATATAATTTATATTTAATTAAAGGTAAAGGTGAACTTGGGTTCACGACACAATCAACAAGATTTTTATGAAAACACAAGGACTGTAGCATATGTTAGGTCTTTGACCATTTCTCGAACCCGTTGGATAAAGAGGTGATACAGAAGCTATTCAATGCAACCAAAGGGAGCTCAGGAACCTTAGATCAATTTTGGTAGCGTTAATTCCTAACTCTCCACAACAAAGTTTGACTACCCGGTGTGGTATTCATTGAATTTGGTTTTTATGGTTTTGAATGCTTGAATAGTATTCAACTATTTGATTTTTGGTATGGGTTTCATATAATTTTATATTTAATTAATTAAATATTTAATTGAGTTAGATTATTTATTTTAAAGGGATTCAATTATCTAGGTATCAAAACTTTATTTTAATTATTATTTGAATTTCATGTTGTTTTATTAGCTTTGTTTTTGTTGGTTGTTTTTATAGTAGGTGGTACCAGAGGTTACAATAATTTGTATAGCTAGGGATACAACACCAACACCACAACTCTCATCTCTACATATTCTCCACTATGCTTCATATGTTTGTATAACAACCAAATACTTTTTCAGTCCTCTCAAATCGATCTTGTGAATTGTTTATATACCTACTTCCATAATGAAATTTCCATCCATAAAGAGTCCTTGGCATTCATGTTTCTCTTGGATCATGGTGTTGCGCCTCTTTTGCCACCTTGGTGAGCAAAACAGAGGTGCTTACAAGCTCAGTTGGGTCTGTTGAGCAGGACAACTGTAGAGAAAAGAGTTAGAGAAAGAAAATAAAAACTACAATTAAGAATTAAACTAAGAGATGCAATAAAAACTAAATTCATGAATATAGGGACATAGAAGAAAAAAGAACCAAAAGACCCATGTCACCAATGTTTGAGACTGATCTATTAGTGAAAACAAAGCACCAAGAAGAAAGGGGACTGTGAGTCCCTTCTTCCTCCAAGGGAAGTCTCTTGGACCCTCACTAGCTAGCTCTTCTTACAACAAAGAAAAATGGAAAACGATGATGAAAGAACTCTTTACAAATCCACTCAATGGTGAGGTGGATTGTCCAATGTAATGGTGCCAATATGTTCTTGACAAGGATGGAGTCCTCAAAACAATAGAGGCAACATAACATTACTTTGAATTCCTTGAAAAAATGAGGTGCATTCATGGATTTTTATAGCATTGCTTTGGGTTATTGTTTAACTGCTTTGTAGTGTGAAAAGAGGCCATTTAGGGCATTCTTAGGTCTTTGACCAACCCACCAGTCGAATCTAGTCCAGATTTGAAGGTCAAATCGGCTTGGGAGCTGAACCATAAGTGGGTGGGAGGCCGACCACTCTCATAAATGCGCCGTTTAGCAGGTGCGCGACTTTTTTCGCTAACAGTCGCACATCGTGTGCCTGTGCACGATTTCTGTGTTCCTGTTACGCGCATGCGCGCGCGCGCCCAATGTTTGCATAACGCTCTTCAATTTTTCACTACTTTATATAGTTTTTGACCTTTTTTGAATGTTGTGGTATTAATTCAGGTCCATGAATGACTTCATCATTGTTTGACGATGCTGAGTTCTTGTAACCATGTCTGGACGAAATTTCAGTGATAACATATGCCCCCTGATGGATGAGGTTAGGAGAACACGTATAGCCAAAATCCATCAATGTTTCTTCTACTGAGAATGTTGTTGTAAGAGAGAGAAATAGTGTGATCGTCTAGAGCAATCCGTTGGAGGGAAAAAGGAACCAGTAGGACCCGACCTTCCATGAGGTATGTAAAATATAAAACTGTGTACAAATGAGGCAGGCATGCCCCATGCTCGTATCATGTAACTCTGAAAAAAGATGACTGAAGTGTTGGTGTAGACAACTGTAGCGCCCTCGGGGGCGGTTGTGATAAAGGCAGAAGACAATTCTTCAAATGAACATACTCTGAATAGTAGGCAGTGATCGCGGTAAGAAGTAGCAGTGATTATGTGGGCATTGATAGTCTAGCCAAGTTCAGAGGTCTTCGACAAATGAGAGAAATAACTGCAATAGTCGCAAAGTAAGACCCACCACGACATGAGAGAGTGTTGGCGTCGAATGTCATGGGGGTCAACGACAACAGGGAGTAATGGTGTTTCACCCTGTGCCATCCGAGATCTCTCATTGAGTGGAGAATGAGAATCAAGATACTGTCGCCCTTCTGGAAAACTATGCTGATGTCGACAAAAAGGGGAACGCAACTCCCATAAGCAAATGGCTTCATGAAATATACTGAGGTGAGGAAGTGGCAGAGGTACATGAACAAAGTCTAGATGTGGGAAGACTCAAGACTACCCTTGGTTGGAGTATGTGTGAGAGAAAAAGTGGCCGCAACCGTTCAACGAGGTCGAGTGTCAGGGGGACGACAAGACCGGGGATAAGTTGTGCCAGAGGCGGGACAAGGTGAATAAATTCAGAGGGCAGAGGTAAGTGACCTGTGGGGTACTCTGAATATATGGACGATTCTGACAAGGGTAGATGAAAAGTAGTGCTCCAACCAAGAGTGACATGGGTTGCGATTGGCCAAAAGAGGAAAGTAGGTCGCCCAAAGGTGACGACAAAAAGGGAATGTAATGACTCGAAATAAAGACGTTTGTACAATAAATAACGAATAAGTTTGGGGAGAAATGTACAAATACAGAAACGGGTGCCCCAGTGTGATATGGGTGGCCCATGCATGGCATATTTTGCTCGGAAAGATGATGAAGGGTGGGGGCCCCATTGGTGAGTTTCTATATGAGGTAGGTGAAATGAAGGGAGATTTGCAGATGGGAAAACTTATTGTGGATGAAGTGTAGGGTTCATGATACTGCGGAGGTGCAGTAAAAAAATAGAACCATGAAGAGAGAATCTGGGAGTCCGTGTGGGAAAGCTAGCAAAATGAGGAGAAAGAGTATGTGGTTGATTCGCGACATGATGAAAGACTATCGGGACTCCCATCCCTAAAGGGTTTTCAAAAATAGCATGAGTGTCAGAAGTGCCACAAGGTGCTATGAATGGGACAACTCATGTGGGGAAGAATGCTATCGGGTGATAGTACTGAAAATGCAAATGGAGGTGTGGGTACTGTAGAGCCGAGAAAGGGGATCCTAGAGGTAAATATCAGAGGGTGTGACTGGAAATGTAAGTGCGATACAGAGGGAAAGACTACATGCCAGTGCTGAGTATATACCTGAAGGGGTTGTGCCGATGTATGATGATCAAGTACCTGCACACATGAAAACCAAATACCCAAAGTGAACAATATCTGAAGAGAATCGAAGATATGAGCATGTATTTGATAAGCGTGAATATGCACATGCGTACCTGACCAAGGTATGAAAAAAAAGGGTGCCCCGGGGGCTCAGGATAAAAAGAGGCCCAGGGACTGCTGTGATTTAGATGACGGGATGCTGATCCTGTGGCTGAAGACAGATTGAAAAATGGACACCGTGGGCTCCCGGAATGGTGAGTGGAAGTTTGGAAAAAAGGCCTATATATAGCTGTAGGGCCCACATTGCCACCTCATTTGTACC
>JZKD02S1630878.1:23762-33999 GCA_000966675.3 Picea glauca
CAAAACAATAGAGGCAACATAACATTACTTTGAATTCCTTGAAAAAATGAGGTGCATTCATGGCTTTTTATAGCATTGCTTTGGGTTATTGTTTAACTACTTTGTAGTGTGAAAATAGGCCATTTAGGGCATTCTTAGGTCTTTGACCAGTCCACCAGTCGAATCTAGTCCAGATTTGAAGGTCAAATCGGCTTGGGAGCTGAACCATAAGTGGGTGGGAGGCCTACCACTCTCATAAATGCATCGTTTAGCAGGTGCACGACTTTTTTCGCTAACAGTCGCACATCATGCGCCTGTGCGTGATTTATGTGTTCCTGTTACGTGCATGCGTGCGCGCGCCCAATGTCTGCATAACGCTCTTCAATTTTTCACTACTTTATATAGTTTTTGACCTTTTTTGAATGTTGTGGTATTAATTCAGGTCCATGAATGACTTCATCATTGTTTGACGATGCTGAGTTCTTGTAACCATGTCCGAACGAAATTTCAGTGATAACAGATGCCCCCTGATGGATGAGGTTAGGAGAACACATATAGCTAAAATCCATCAATGTTTCTTCTACTGAGAATGTTGTTGTAAGAGAGAGAAATAGTGTGATCGTCCAAAGCGATCCGTTGGAGGGAAAAAGGAACCGGTAGGACCCGACCTTCCATGAGGTGTGTAAAATATAAAACTATGTACAAATGAGGCAGGCATGCCCCATGCTCGTATCATGTAACTCTGAAAAAATATGACTGAAGTGTTGGTGTAGAAAACTGTAGCGCCCTCGGGGGCGGTTGTGATAAAGGCAGAAGACAATTCTGCAAATGAACATACTCTGAATATTAGGCAGTGATCGCGGTAATAAGTAGCAGTGATTATGTGGGCATTGATAGCCTAACCAAGTTCATAGGTCTTCGACAAATGAGAGAAATAACTGCAATAGTCGCAAAGTAAGACCCACCACGACATGAGACAGTGTTGGTGTCGAATGTCATGGGGGTCAACGACAGCAGGGATTAATGGTGTTTCACCCTGTGCCATCCGAGATCTCTCATTGAGTGGATAATGATAATCAAGATACTGTCGCCCTTCTGGAAAACTAGGCTGATGTAGACAAAAAGGGGAACGCGACTCCCATAAGCAAATGGCTTCGTGAAATCTATTGAGGTGAGGAAGTGGAAGAGGTACATGAACGAAGTCTAGATGTGGGAAGACTCAAGACTACCCTTGGTTGGAGTATGTGTGAGAGAAAAAGTGGCCGCAACCGTTCAACGAGGTCGAGTGTCAGGGGGACGACAAGACTGGGGATAAGTTGTGCCAGAGGCGGGACAAGGTGAATAAATTCAGAGGGCAGAGGTAAGTGACCTGTGGGGTACTCTGAATATATGGACGATGCCGACAAGGGTAGATGAAAAGTAGTGCTCCAATTAAGAGTGACATGGGTTGCAATTGGCCAAAAGAGAAAAGTAGGTCGCCCAAAGGTGACGACAAAAAGGGAATGTAATGACTGGAAATAAAGACGTTTGTACAATAAATAACGAATAAGTTTGGGGAGAAATGTACAAATACATAAATGGGTGCCCCAGTGTGATATGGGTGGCCCATGCATGGCATATTTTTCTCGGAAAGCTGATGAAGGGTGGGGGCCCCATTGGTGAGTTTCTGTATGAGGTAGGTGAAATGAAGGGAGATTTGCAGATGGGAAAACTTATTGTGGATGAAGTGTAGGGTTCATGATACTGCAGAGGTGCAGTAAAAAAATAGAACCATGAAGAGAGAATCTGGGAGTCCGTGTGGGAAAGCTAGCAAAATGAGGAGAAAGAGTATGTGGTTGATTCATGACATGATGAAAGACTATCGGGACTCCTATCCCTAAAGGGTTTTGAAAAATAGCATGAGTGTCAGAAGTTCCACAAGGTGCTATGAATGGGACAACTCATGTGGGGAAGAATGCTACCGGGTGATAGTACTGAAGATGCAAATGGAGGTGTGGGTACTATAGAGCCGGGAAAGGGGATCCTAGAGGCAAATATCAGAGGGTGTGACTGGAAATGTAAGTGCGATACATAGGGAAAGACTACATGCCAGTGCTGAGTATATACCTGAAGGGGTTGTGCTGATGTATGATGATCAAGTACCTGCACACATGAAAACCAAATACCCAAAGTGAACAATATTTGAAGAGAATCGAAGATATGAGCATGTATTTGATAAGCGTGAATATACGCATGCGTACCTAACCAAGGTATGAAAATAAAGGGTGCCCTGAGGGCTCAGGATAAAAAGAGGCCCAGGGACTGCTGTGATTTATATGACGGGATGTTGATCCTGTGGCTGAAGACGGATTGAAAAATGGACACTGTGGGCTCCCGGAATGGTGAGTGGAAGTTTGGAAAAAAGGCCTATATATAGCTGTAGGGCCCACATTGCCACCTCATTTGTACCTGCTGCGATAGTGACTGGACAAGCAGTTTTCAGAGGATATTTGGAGATTCAGAGAGGACAAGGCATCCGATTGGCGATTAGCGAGCGTCAGGTTAGTAGTCTGATCATCCTGCATAGAAATAGGATTTCATTTTGTGGGCATGGGCTATACGGAGGGCTGTACAAAGGGATTTTGGGGATGTGGGCCCCATGTGCGCAGGCGATCCAGAAGTAGGTGTGCACATGTGCGCGCCTGCCCACCGGATAGATGCGCACAAGGGCGCTGGGAGGGAATTAAAGGCACGCACTAGGTGCATGCTTGTCGGCTGTACAACTGCGCATTTGTGCGTGGCTGTGGCATGGATAGGCTAGTTGAGAGTCAAGGAAGACGCTAAGGTGATGAATATGATGATGCTGGGTGTCGGCCAGGAGGCCAATGACAACAGTGTATTCGGCTTGGTTGTTGGTTGCTGACCCCAAACATATGTTGCTCGAATGGAGCATTTCATGTGAGGGGGTGTAGAGAGCCCAAGCAGCCGAAGCGAGACTTTGCGTCCAACGGCTAGCGCCTTCGGCGTAACCGATGTGGTAAGCTAGTGGAGGAAGCATCTGTCAATAGCACAAAGGATAGTTTAGACGTGAGGGAAGGAGAAAAAAGATTAAAAATGCTAAAAAAGAAATAACTTAAAGTAGAATGACTACTTTTAAGCGTAAAATTTCTTTAAGTATAACCCGCTGATGGGTTCTTTGAGAGAGAGGCCTTCAGGGGAGGCCAAGATGTATGTGCCTTTGGTGAGGCAATGTTGGATAATGTATGAGCCATGCCAGAGTGACTAAAATTTTCCATGGCCAAAGGTATCATGAGCGATGTCATAAGCTAGGACAAGCTCTCCTTTGCAAAATGAGCAAAGGTTGACATGGCGATCAAAGGTAGCCTTGGATCGTTTTTTAGCTGCCTCGTTGTTCTATAAGGAAGATCGACGATCTTTGTCCAGAGACTCCAAGTTCAGCAAGCGCTGCTCCATTGGAGTAGTGTCGGGTAATAGCTCAATTGCGGTGTGTAAGGTGGGAATTTCGCACTTGATGGGAAGAGTGGCCTCAACCCCATGGACTAAATGAAATGGTGTAAAACCAATAGCTCTTTTCACAACCGTTCAGTAATCCCATAGCACATAAAATAACATATGAGGCCAATTGGTTTTATGTTTATTAACCGTGCACTGTAACATGGTCTTGAGGACTTTGTTAACTGCTTCAACCTGTCCGTTAGACTGAGGGTAATATGGTGAGGTAAACTCATGAGAGAATCCTAACCATGATGAGAGTTCGAAAAAGATCTCATTCTCTAAGTGTTTCCCATGATCGGAAATGAGTTGGAGGGGTACTCCAAAGCGGGATATGACGTGGTTAAAGAAAAAGCGTGCTACAGTGTCAGCGGTGTTGTTGAAAGTGGGCATAACTTCTGCCCATTTGGTGAAGTAATCAACGGCGACCACGATGTATTTGTGTCCATTGCTAGAGGGGGGATTACAAGTCATAAAGTCGATGCCCCATTTACAAAAAGGGCTGACAGTAATGACAGGGTGAAGAAGAGCAGGGCGAGCTCGAGCTTTATTGGCGTAGAGTTGACATTGCTCACATCATTTCATGGCATGAATGCAATCATGAAACAAGGTAGGCCAAAAGTAACCCGCACGGATAATCTTTTGAGCAGTGGATATGCCTTACATATGGACCCCACATGCGCCGCTATGGAAGTCGTTTAAGACTCTATCGGCCTCATCAATGGTCAGGCATCGACGAAGAACGGTGTCAACGCCCCACCGGTATAGGATGTCTCCAATGAGGAGGTAGTGGGGGGCCTGATGGAGAATATGACGATGATCATCTCGTGAAAGGTGGTTAACAAAATTTTGAGTTCGGAGGTAGACGAGGAGGTCGCCGTACCAAGGATCATCCTAAGTGATGTAAAAGAGATGTTCGTTGGGAAAGTCGGTGTTGACAGGGGTACGAGGGCCTTCTTACTTTTAGGTGTTGAGAACTCGAGGTCGTACTCCTGAAGGATAACGATCCATCGAGCAAATTTTCCGTTAATTTTCCGACGACTGAGCAAGTACTGCATAGGGTTGAAATCTGCGACGACCTTTGTTGTGCGAAGCAAAATGTAATGGCGTAGTTTCTGGACTACGAGGACGACTGCAAGAGCAAGTTTCTCTTTGTGTTTATACTTCAGGGGTGGCCCTGAGAGGTTTTTACTAACGTAATAAATGACATGTTCATGATTTTCATCACCGAGCTGGACGAGAATGCCGACTACTGATACAGCTGATGCTGATACGTAGAGGATATAGTCGCGATTGTAGTCAGGTGTACTAATTAAAGGTGCATTTGAAAGTGCTATTTTAAGATCGTCAAATGACTGTTGGGCATGGTCATCCCAGTGAAATGGGATGTCGTGACGTAGTAAGCAAAGGAAACCATGTGCATGTATGGCGTAATCTAGGACAAAGCATCTAAGGAAGTTAGCTTTTCCCTGTAGACTCTGAAGTTGTCGTAAATTTCGGGGAGGCATAATTTCGGTGATAGCTTGGAATTTGAGGGGGTCCACGGTAATACCGCTTTGGGAAAAAATAAATCCAAGGAGGTGCCCTGCGGTGACACAGAACACACAATTGAGAGGATTCAAGCGGATGTTGTATTGACGACACCGTTGAAAGATGATTCGTAAATCATCTAGATGCTGTGTGCATTTCTTGGATCGAGCTGTAAGGTTGTCCAAGTAGGCGAGGATGATATGAGCTAGATCGTGAAAGATGTATGTCATAGATCATTGGAAAGTGGCGCCAGCATTATTCAAGCCGAAAGGCATGACACGATATGCAAAAGTACCCCAAGGGGTAGTAAATACGGTTTTATACTGATTGGCGGGGTGAATTTGAATTTGATTATAACCAAAGAATCCGTCCATAAAGGATAGAGCCTCGTGGCCAGTGCAGTCATCAATAATTTGATCGATGAAAGGCATTGAAAAGTTGTCTTTGGGACATGCATGATTGAGATCGCAAAAGTCAGTGCAAACGTGGATAGTGCCTTGTTTTTTGTTAACGGGTGCAGGGTTGGAAACCCATGAGGTGTAGGCGATGGGGTAAATGAAACCGACAACGCGTAATTTGTCAGTTTTGGCTTTGATAGCCGCGACTTTGGATGGGTGTAGCGGTCATTGTTTTTGGCGAACTGGTGTAATGTCGGGCCAGGTGTCGATGTGATGTTCGACGATAGAGGGATCGAGGCCAGGAATTTCCGTGTATGACTAGGAAAAAATATCCCTATATTCCTGGAAGAGGGCTTTATATGCTGTGATTTCCTGGGGAGTGCAAGCAGCTCCAATGGTGATTTCTTCGACAATGCCAGTTTTAATGGAAATGTCGATTTTAATGGTGGGGGAAATGTTCACCATGTTGCCTTCTTCAAAATCATCTGGGGCAGGAATAGGGTTTTTGAACCAGTCGATAGGCCTCGAGGGGATAAAATCCTTGGTTTTGACCGCGTAAACGGGGTGTTGGTTAGGAGGCATGGAGGCCTCCTGTGGAGAGAAGAGTGCGCGATGGTGTAGTGCATCCCAGGGGAGGTATGGGAGGTTTAGTTCTTCGACTATTTCCTTGTAACATTGGAAGTGCCGGGAATACAAGGGGTCATGAGGAGTGATATCGGTGATGGTTTTTGTGTGGTTTCCCCCTGGTGAAGAAGCAGGGGGAACGATGTGAGGAGATGGTGAGGGTTCACTCGACATAAACCATATATTGAAGTACTAAGGAGTACCTGTGGTGGTTGGGTGTAAAATGTCTGTAGGGGAATGAGCAAGAGAGTTGGGGGGTGAATCCTCAGATAGGTCATCGAGGAACCATGGAGGCGTTGGGAGGGCCTCGGGTTCAGGAGAAATGACATGAAGATCCTCTAGTGATGTGGTAATGTCAATTATGGTCTCGACGGGATGTTGAAGCAGGGTCAATTGGCGTTTCCTGTATTCAAGGATCATAGGACAATGGTATGTGAAATGAGCTAATGAATCGCAGAGAGAGAAAGGGTGTCCCATACGTTTATTGACTGAAGTGGTGACATAGTGGATGTCAGTGATATTTTTTGATGAGGATGTAGCAGGACTGGGAGTGCTCTAGAAGTTATGGCGTACTGCAGCTAATGTCTGCCTAAAGCGTGGCAGAGCCGGGCAATGGTGGGTATAATGGCCATACTCTGAACATATAGCACAAGTGTATTTGGTCCTCAACCCTTTACTACTGGAAGGGGGGGTGGTAGTGGTGGGACTAGGAGTAGTGGTGGGTGTGTGATTAAGTGGGATTAAATTCCGTAATTCTGGTAGCGACAGAAAGTTATTGGTTTGGTGGCCCTCTTTCTCACATAGTGCGCAAGGTGGTGGGATGCGTGGAGGAAGTGGAGCTGTGGGCTCCTTCTTATTTCTCCTGCCCCCAACTGTGGCAGGAGGGTTAGTGAGTGGGGGTGTGGTTGGAGTAAGAATGGGAATCATCATGGGGGTTCCTTCTTTTTGGGGTGGAAGGGATGGTCGAGGGACCATCTCTGGTGGGTGTAAATACCAAACTAGGATTTCTAACACCATATTAGGTAGTGTGAGTGTTGCGGCTACCCGAAAAGCTTCGATACCAGGTGGAGGGTAAAAGAAGGGAATTTGAGTGATGGCTTGGGGAACTGTCTCCCAAACTGGAATATGTCCTTGGGGAGATGTGGAATCGTGGATTGGTGGGGTCAACGAGTGTGCAGGAGGTTCTTGAGGAGGGGGTTCTGCGATGAGTGGGACGTCAGAGATGATAGAATCCTCTGCAGGAGGAAGGGTATCTTCTATGTGAGTTCCATTAGATGATATGACGCATACTTGATTGGAAGAACGCAGGAGTGGTGGTGCTCCATGGTATGTTCCTAACAAGGATGGATCTTTAAAGATCCCAGGACCCATCTCGACGAGTGGATATGCGTCGTGGCTTGTGTGGATGAGAGGAAGAATGTTATTGATGTTGGCAACTAGATTAGGCTCATAATGTGAGACTTGGTCAATAGTAATGATCTTCCCATTGTGAGGGAACATCATTGTCTGAAAGATGGAAGAGGCCACTGCCTTCATAGCGTACATGTATCTACGACCAAATAGGATATTATAATCGAGAGGGGCGTCGATAACTTCGATATCGATGAGGATAGTCTTTCCCCCTAGTTCGACGGGGACATTTTGGAAGAGACCTTCAGGAGAGGATGGTCGTCCGTCATAAGCTCATAAGGTGATGGCAGAGGGAATGAGTTCTGGGGAACCAAGTTTCTGCCAGACTATTTTGGACATAATTCATGTAGATGCACCTTCATCGATGATACACTGATGAACTATGATGTTCCGTATTTTTACTGGTATTTGAAAATCGATCAAGGCGGGAAGGCGAGGTTCTCCACTGTCAAGATCAAAGGTGATGAGTCGGGTATCTGTGGGGTCGACTGCCCCCAAGGTGGAAAGTAATGATTTTCGCTAAGTAGGACAAGTCTAGAGGACCTCCAAGACTGACATGGCAGCCAGAGATTGCGCTAAGTCATCTACCAAACTATAGTTATGAGCTGCCCTAGCCTATGGGTTGTGGACATTCCTGCGCAATGGGATGCGAGGGATGCGAAGCGGTGGTTCGACGGAAGGGTGGGGGATCACCAATGGGGGTCCCGTTGGTGTAGGGTTTGTCTCTGGAGGGATGGGAAGAGACTCAACAGGTGCATGATACTGACGATTACGTGTTTGCAAAAGGATTTCTTCCTCGCTAGTGAGGAGAATTGTGTGATCTGCTGGATTATTGGGGTTGAGGTATTGCCCCACCTGAGGTGGGGGATGCTGTGTGTCCTGTTGGGTGTTGATCACACCCTGATGTGGAATAGGATTTTGTGGCACAATGAGAGGGGGTTGTTGCACATATTTTTGTGGTGCCTACTGAGGGGTAGGCGGTGCTGGAGAAGGGGGAAGACTACCAGAGTCTTTTAACCATTTGAAATCAGCGATTTGGGGGAAATGATGAGTTTAATGGCCTTACTCACCACAGAGGGTGCAAGGGAAGATGGTTTTAACATTATTGTTATTTCGCCCTTGGCGTTTATTATTATTGCCCCCTTGGGGGTTTTGGTTCCCTTGGTTTTGGTTTCCCCCAGTGGATTGATGTTGTGGGGGTTGATTCCCCCCTTGACTAGGGTTGTTGTTATTTCGGTTCCATCCTTTCTTCTTGGTATTGTTCGATGGATGGGTTCGATTGGCTGTATTCAATTGTTCAAAACTTTGGTATTGTTGAACAACAGAGGGTTGAACAAAATTCGCCCTCGCATGAGGATGTGGGGGAGCCATGGGTTGTGGGGGACCAGGAAATGGGAAGTATGGATTCTGTGGTGGTACCGATCCATAAGGTACATAAGAAGGCGTAGTGATTTTTCTATTACTATAAGATGAGGTTGAGGGAGTACCACTGGTTGTTGGAATAGGTGGATGTATGGGAGGTGCCGACGGTGGTCCACTGATGGGTGGAGGTATAGTAACAGGGTATGGCTATTGATAAGGGGGTGGGGGGTACTAATAAGTGCCCCCATATGCCGATGGGTATTTAGGTGTTCCATACATTAGTGGTGGTTGGGGTTGTGGACCATGATGAGTGGTGGCACCAATCAGTCCGTCTGCTGAGTGAGACATCCCAGTTTTGTCTTGGCCAAATGGCACAGGTTTTGGAAGATCAGGAAGTACAGTGTATAATTACCCTGACTATGCATAGATGAGGTCATACTGTTGGGACTTACTGATGGCCTCCTCTTCGGATTGAGGGAAGGTGGAAGCTACATCATTACCAAGGAGAGAAACAAGTGATCTAAGAAACCAGTCGAGACACTGTTGCTTGGTGGTTTCTTCTTTGCACAAACTACGTCGCCTACGCCACTCGTGAATGTGGTCAGCGATGTGTGTGGCTGAGGTTTGTTTGAAATTAGAAAGTAGTTCTAGACCATTGTCATGGCAGATGGGTAATTGGAAGAAGGTCAAGAATTCTTTGGCCAATGACTCAAAAGTTGCGTGGGACCCTGATTTTTCTTCAACATACCATTTAGCCGATGGGCCAGTGAGTGTGCGTTGAAATAATCGCAGTCTGATGGAATCATCCATAATGCTATTGGAGGAGCACTATAGGTGAAAGGTCATGACATGGTTGGCAGGGTCATCACCTGCCTTTCCTTCAAACTTTGGTATGTCTGAAGGTAGTTTGGTGGGCATTGTAGGCCATGTGGGTTCATGCAATATAGGATCATTGGTAAGTTTGCTGAGATCCAGTATGTTGAGAGAGGCCAAATATGGCATCTGCAGTGGGGGAGGAGGATTAGCTCCAACCATAGTGTGTTGTGAACCTGACCCTTTAGGGGGGCTAGGTGGGTTGGTGCTTCCTCTTTGAGAGGAAGTGGGTCCCCCGCTTCTGTGTAAAGGAGAGTGAGTGAATGGATGACCTTGGGAAGAGGACCCAAGTAATGTATAACCAAGCAAAGCTGATCCTAAAACAGTAACACTCATAGGAGTGTGTGAAGGAGGTGCTGATGAGTGAGCACGACCAGACAATCCCCCTAAGATAGGAGGGAGGTTTAGAAAGCGCCGTGAACGACGGGGGTTCTATTGTTCCCCTATGATGTCAGACTAGCTGTGTGAATGTGTGCAAAGAGTGGTGAGAGTAATATAGAAACAAGAGCCTTTGCGTTGAATGTTTACACAATATATATATCCAAATCAAATTGTAATCAGATGTGCAT
>JZKD02S1630878.1:42125-56778 GCA_000966675.3 Picea glauca
GCGTGTTTTAATGCGTCGAAAGAGCGTTGAGCGGCTTCGTCCCAGAAAAAGGGAACATCTTTCTTCAATAAATGCATAAATCCCTTGGTGATTTCGGCATAGTTGGCGATGAAGCATCGTAAGAAGTTTGCCTTGCCTTGAAGACTCTTCAATTGTAAGATTGTGCGTGGGGGGGGCAACTGGACTATTGCCTCTAGCTTAAGAGGATCGACCATGATCCATGTTGTTGAAACAATGAAACCTAACAAACGTCCTGACGTGACGTAAAAGCTACACTTGTTGGGATTCAAGCGAATCCTGAAGTAGCAATAGCGTTCAAAGATTAGTCGGAGGTGCATAGGATGATCCTTTCACTTGCGAGAGCGTGATGCTAAATCATCTAGATAGGCCTCGACTATATGTTTGAGGTCGTGAAACGCACAATACATGGCCCGCTGGAAAGTGGCTCCAACATTCTTGAGACCAAAAGGAATCTTACGATAGGCGAATGTACCCCACGGACAAATGAATGCCATTTTATGTTGGTCCTCAGGTTTGATTTGGATCTGATTATATCCTGAAAAACCAGCCATGAATGAAAAGGCTTCACAACCGACGCATTCATCAATGATTTGATCGATGAATGGGGTTGGATAATTATCTTTTGGACATGCCTTATTCAAATCACGGAAATCAGTACATACACGAATCGTGCCTTGTTTTTTATTGACCGACACGGGGTTTGACACCCACTGAGTCAAATGAATCGGGTAAATGAATCCTGCCTTGAGAAATTTCTCAACCTCAGCTTTGATGGCTGCTGCTTTCCTTGGATTAACTGGACGAAGTTTTTTTCAAACAGGCTTAGCATCCAGATACGTTGTGATCTCATGTTCAACTATTTTCGGATCGATGCCTGGCATTTCCTCATAAGACCAGGCAAAAACGTCATAGAATTCTTTGAAAAGATCCGTGTAAATCTGAACCTCTTCGGGGGATAAATCCACTCCGACGAAGACATTCTCCACAACGCCAGGGTTTCAGGAGATTTTGATAGGTATTGTGGCAGCGATAGTCGCCATATTTCCCTCAGCATAAATTTCTTGGGTAGCTAAAAGGTTAATAGGACATGGCTGATCTCCCGTCATGGTGATGGTGAATTCTCCGGCCTTGATTCGGCTTAACTATGGGAGGAAATATGATCTGTGATGAAGATCTTCCCAAGTTTTGTTCGGACTAGTCATTGCTTTGATTACAGCTTCATCAGAAGGAAATACTAAGTCTAACGAATCGGTGGTAGCAAGAGAACCCTGAGCCCAGATAGGCTCAAGAAGTGGATCCAACTCCTGTGCGAGAGTCGGATTAGGAGTAGCTGAAGTTTGCTGGACCAAAGAGTACGCTACTTCAATGGCCAACAAGGGCATGGACATGCCAACGTGCCCTGTCTCATCCATCGTGGCTGATGGGGAAGGAATAATCCATGGATCCTGAAAGTAAGTCGTGCAGAACGACGAGACGTGAAAAATCTCAGCCTTGTGGTGAGTCGATATAAACTTGACATCGCCATGAGGAGGTGGGTAATCGAAAGCACCCATCAAATATGGGCACAAACCAACTCCTACATTAACGACACTGGCTTGAGGATTATCTATCATGGGAATCGTGGATGCCCCCAACGCTGGGTCAGGTCTAGAGAAGGACAATTGATCAATGGTCACTATCCGGCCTTCGTGTGGAAACAATAAGACTCAGAAAACTGTAGTGACCACTGCTTGCATAGCATAAGTCCAACTACGACCTAACAAGAGATTGTAGTCGAGGGGGGCATCGACTACCTCTACTTCGACGCACACAGTCTTTCCCCCTAACTGCATAGGGAAAGAAGGAATGATGCCATGTGGTCGGAAAGAACGACTGTCGAACGCAATGAGGAGAGTAGGTGATGGAGACAACTCAGGCTGACCAATGGATTTCCAACATGCTAACGACATAACGCAAGTCGAAGCGCCCTCGTCGACCACCGTGCGAAAGATATTCCGTGTAAAATTTTTCGTGGGATGAGCTACTACTATTTGAAACGCGACGTGGTAAGGAAAACGAGGTTTCAATTCAGTCGTATCTAACATGATGGTACCCGGGTTACAAGTCTCAGTAGAGCCTAAAGCAACCAACAAAGCTTTTCTCTGAGCAGGGAAACTTTGGAGGACCTCCAAAGTGGACATAGCACAAGGGGTTTGGGATAAATCTTCCACCATAGAGTAGTTCTAGGCGGCCCTTGCGTTTGGATTGTGAGAAGCTTTATTAAACGCACCTTTTGGAATGCATGTCATCATTTCTCCCAACGTCTTCTCAATCTGTAGAGGAAGAGATGGGAGTTCAGATTCTTTGCCCTTCTCAGAGGCGCTTGGTTTACAATAGTCGTGTGCTCTAGTCATTATTAAATCATCACCCCTAACCATATATACATTCACGGAAGATGAATTATTTGGGGGAGGGCAGGTTTCTTGGCTGCCCCCTTCGGCACTTGTAGAGGCTT
This sequence comes from Picea glauca, assembly GCA_000966675.3. NCBI lineage: Eukaryota > Viridiplantae > Streptophyta > Pinopsida > Pinales > Pinaceae > Picea > Picea glauca. The sequence goes on from JZKD02S1630878.1 coordinate 44,641, forward strand.
GTGTTAAATTTTTCCCATGCTAAAAGGGATTAGTCAACACGGCTTGCTGTTGCTGTGTGACAAACTTCTAGGCCTCCGCAAGTCGAGGACATAGATGGGTCGGGTGGTCTTCCACACATAATTTTCATGGATACCTCACCTTACTCTTTTCCGTGGTGCCCTCACCAGCATTATCAATGGGTTTCTTATCCCCCTTACCCTTCTTGCATTGTTTTTTCTTCCCTTCAGGCTGCTGGGTGGCCTTCGGGTTAGTCGTCTGTACAGAGTGTACTTCCGACGTTTGGGTAGGAGGAGCAGCCAAAGAAGTAGTCTGGCTGGCCGCTGAGTGTTGTATAGATAACTGTTGCAATTTTTTTGTCAATTGCTCAGCGGGATTGGTTTGTGCCGAACCAACGATACCATCGGCATGTGGTCCAGCTCTCTGTCTGGTTTTATCTAGTATCGATCATGGTGCATCCGACAGGATGTTGTACAATAGACCAGACTGAGAATAGATAAGCTCAAACTGTTGAGCCCTCATGATGGAATATTCTTCAGAGAAAACCCCAGAAGTTGCGACGTCTTTGGATAATTGCAGTACTAAAGACTTAAGGAACCATTCAAGAAGGAATGCTGGTGGAACTGGTACTTTGATTAAACTCTTTCAACGTCGCCACTCTCGAATATGATCAGAGATATGGTCTGCTGTCGTCTGCTCGAAATTGGCTAGCAACTCTTTGTCGACGTCGTATCTCACAGGTAACTAGAAATGGTTAAGGAAGGCCATCACCAGTTCGCCAAAAGAAGAGTATTGTGAACGATCAAGCTCTATGTACCATTTCACGACACTCCCAATAAGAGTGCGTTGAAACAATCGCAACTGGACGGAGTCATCTTTCAGTGAGTTAGATGAACACCAAAGGGGGAAAGTAGTCACGTGATCACCTGGATCTTTGTTAGGCTTGGCCTCGAACTTTGGAATGTCTGAAGGAAACTTCGTTGGCATAGGAGGCCAACGCGGATCGTGACAGATAGGATCATTTAACAACCGTGTCAAATCTAGCAAGTGTAACGTCGCCAAGAATGGTAGTTTGGGTTGCTGCTGATAGCCTGGTAAAAAGGGTCCTGGAGTTTGACTGGCACCAGGTTGCCATTAAAAGTTTGGCTGCTGGCCCAGATTCTAGTAGAAACCATGGCCCTGACCAGCGTAAGGGTTTTGCATCTGAGGAGACATCATTGGATGATTCCCCACAAAGGACATCAGATGTTGGGCATTCATCGTGTTTGGAGGACTTTGGGAAGGATTACCCCATGCCGGTCTTGATGGGAGAGGCATAGAAGTTTGTCCGGGGTTCCATTGACTGTGGAAAGAATTACCCCAGAACGACATTCCAGAGGAAGGAACATATCCTTGTCCTGAGTTCCAAGGTCCTTGTATATGTGCCCCTAGCGCAGGAATAGTACCCTGCGCCGGAGTAGACTGTACAAAAATGGGAGTGCCCCCAGATGGGAAAGCAGTGGATGCGAAAGTGTTGTTACCAAACGTCCCGCTCCAAACAAACAGTGACGAACCGATTGACTGAGTTTACGCAGGTGGTCCTTGACTCCCGACTCCAAAGATACTTGTGTGTGCAGGCTTCCTGGCGGACTACTGATGCAAACCACCGAGCGAAGGGGACGAAGGAGAGATATGACCTCCAGCGTAAGGAAAAGCGTTGAAAGAAACAAGAATGCCCCCAAGTTGACCTTGCAGAGGAGCATTAGAGCTTCCTACCCCCAGACCCAAAGTCTGTAAAGTGGAGTGAGTTAGTGCAGGACTTGTGCCTGAACTAGGCATACCGTATGAAAACGGAGGGCCTGTCGCACTAGGTGTGAAGGGAGGTGTGGCCACCGCGATAGATGGGGTTGGTCCACTGTGCGACGTAGTTGCGGCTGAGACCATGGTGGCCCAGACCGCCGAAAAAGGCAAGTTAGGAGAAGCTTCTCCTGTGGTAGCAACGGTGATGGGAATGGAAGAATTCCCAGAGGAATTAACAACGTTTGTTGCCATAGTTGTGTGAGGCACTGACAGGCGTTCATAAAATTGAATTGGCACAATAACTTGCAGCCAAGTATCAGTGGTTGAGGTTTCAACCAATCCAAGATTGGCGGTCGATTCCTCAGAGAGTTGTTCGGGCTCAATGGTTGGTAACTTGGTTTCTTCGAAAGTCCCTTGTTGGTCTAGCTTCCGCCTCAATGGTGGCGGGGGTGGCTCCAGTATAACCGGTGGTAGGCCAAGAAGCCTTCGTGACCGGTGGAGCTCTGAATCCTCCACTATGTGAGAAGATTCATGACACGCTAAGGTATTCTACATGAACAAACAATAACACACACTAAAAGAAGCCCCTATGAGATAAGAAAAGCAATCACTAACTATTTTGAAGAACAGTTACAACAACCAACACTAGAGCAACTTACTGGTGCAAGTGCAACTCGGATACGAAAGCACCCTCCGGGTATACTTTGCAAAGCATGGCCCGATGTCTGTCCTAGGTACCGCGGTATACCCCCGCAGTCACCTGTGTATGTCCCTAGAAAATATTGGCAACTAGTTCTCCAGCACGCGAACAGTCACCAGGCGGGTATAATCGATAGTCGGGTAGACCACAATGAGCAGGGTATCAAGCCCAAAACCTGTCAAGGGTATCGAGAGAAAATGGTCTGGAAGACGATTGAGGACCTCGAATGGATTCGAGACCCATGAAGCTCCGTGGCAAATGCAAACGACAGAATCCCTCAACAAATCCTTGATATGTGTTCTCCACTACGTTCGGTCCGGTTTTGGAGGGGTTATCTCCGCTATCTTTCCTTACACGACCTCGTGTTTAGCCCCTGTGTTAGAGGGGGGTCCCGGATGACTTTCTGTAACTGGATTTCTACACTCCCTATGACAGACTCCAATGTTTGGTTTGAGTGGCCTTGGAGAATTTACTCTCCAACCTATTCCAAGGCCCTAGTCCTGAGCTAGTGTATGAACCCTACAAACAAAAAGTCTAATAGTTTTTAATTAGCGTTTCTTTTAATGGGATTTTTTACGTCACAAGGTATGAAGGTGAAACTGATGGTGTGTAAAGACTCAAAGCAAAATGAATAAGAAATTCTTGGAAACAAAAACTTTTAAAAAATGCAAAACCAACAACTTTTCACCAAGAAAGATTTCTTTTTCTTTTTGAATTTTCTAAGATTTCATGCAGGAAAACACAAAGGAATTTCGCTCAATCTGTGAGCTACTTATGCTCTAAATGCACTGCAAAAAAAAACTTATGAAAAATGACTTCTTCCTAGCTACTGATGCAACAACACAATCTTCAAACAAAGAAGAAAATGAACAAGAGATATTTTTTTTTATTTGAGTGCTAAATGAAGCAACAAAGGGAAAATGCCAACAAGCACAAAACCAAGAAAACAAAATAAAATTCTGGCTTAAAGCGCAGATCGCAAAGAACCAGAGCACAGACGCACAAAGACAATCAAGAAAGCACCGATTCTAACACTTGTCTAAAAACCATAAAACAATTTTTTCTTCTGTCTTTTCTATCAAAACATCAACTAAAACAAAACACAGTCTAAGGATAAGAGGCCCTAACCTACTGACTGTGCAACCCTAGACTCAAAACCCTGAGAGGAAAAACCTCTCACTAGAAGAGGGGATGACTGCCCCAGCCTGAATGAAAAGCAACCTGACAAGCCCACGACTGTCACTGAAACAACAAGCGTGCAAACACGTGCTGAGCTATAACAGCGCGCGGGTACCCGCGGGATGAACTGATACATGCCACGTGTATGTGCAAAATCCAAGACAAAAGTAACCACAAACAGCCCAGACCTGGAAGAGGCCTCTGGTATTGACAACCAGGGTCTCTTGAAGGCTTGGATGCTTCTTTTTTAACAGAAAAGGAAAATAAATGCAAAAATAACAAACACAATAAAGCAGACTGAGACAAGACTGTGAACCAGCAAGACCCAGACAGGATCCAGAAAGCCCCCTGAGAATGTAAAATTCTGACAGGGAAGAGGAGAATGCCTCTTGAGCTCTCTGAGTCCTACACGCTACTGAAACCTCTACAACAAGCGTCCAAACGCGGGCTGTAGAAGGTTAGGGCGCGGGTTACACGCGTGCAGGCCTTCTGCAGGCCATGTGTACCTCTGTGTGTCCTGATAATAAATGTCAAGCAACAGTCAAGGAAAAGTTGGCATTAAGAACCAGGTTCCCTGCTAGCTCTGACCTAACAAAAAATGGACAAACAAAGAAGCATAAAATATAATTCTTTTAACTACCCAAAAACCTCAATTAAATCCGGAAACCCTACGAGTACTATCCCCAGTGGAGTCGCCAATTCTGTTGTTGGGAAATAATACCCTATGGACTAACAAGCTAGGGATGAACTTGTACGCAGATCATGATCTTAAAGAAATCACTTTTAACCTATCACCCCAATACTCAGACCCCTTTTTCACATACAAGCATGGAAAAGACCTACTAACCTTTTTCTATCGATGTTTGATGTAGATCCTCCGTTGCGCTTTATCCGCTTGTTTTCGCTGCTCCTTCCAAAGACAATCCTGCAATCAAGACAAAACACTACGCATGCATGCTATTCTTCTACCTAAGGGTTAGGGATTAAGCATAAATCAAATAAAATATATATCACTCATGCATTGGGACGAGAAAAGTATTCTTTTATTAATCTCAAGATGAATCAACTTACAATAATGATAGAGACCGGCCACCGTTCCTCGATCCTGATCCTGGGCTCCTCCTCTTCTTTTTCCTCCAACTGCTTTGCTTGAATTCTCCTTAAGCTTGAGGAAAGGCTAAAGGGTTGGGACAAATGGATTCGACAATTGGGCAGAGTTTCTTTGCTATCTTTTTCCTCTTTTCAAATAGTACCCCTACCCCTTCTTTTATAGGCTAGAAGGAGCTAGGGTTTTGGACGAACTCTCAGACATACATGGTTGGGAGTTTCAGTTAACTGACCCAAAGCTTTTTGTCCCGTCGGCAACTTTCCTGTTTTTGTGCTTTGTTAGGTAAACGCGGGCTGTAGTAGGCCAACCAACGTTCCAACACATGCAGTAGTAGGCCTGCCAACGTTCCAACGCATGCAGTAGTAGGTTAGGGCGCGTTTTACTTGATTTAAGAGGATTTTCAAGAGTTTGTTCAGCATGGCTTTGGCAAGGAATGGATATGAGTTGGCCTGATGCCGGGTAAGCATGTGTAGTGCAATTTAGGGTTATAACACTTGTGGAAGTCACTCTCATCGGGCCCATGGAGGCTTTTCACATAGACAAAAGGGTCACTCAGGTTCCCTTCTAGTCACTATTGCAAGAGAATTGTCTGAGTCTTATCTATCCCATACCACTCCTCACATCTAGGACAAGATAGAATTAGCAGAGACCGATGTTCAGGTTTTGAGGAACTTTGTATCAGATGATGAGGTGCTTGACAATGTCGGCTTGTGGGTCCCACGCACTGGAAATTCAAGGTCTGGGGTATCCCAATACCTGAGGACTGTGGACATATATTGGCACTTGAAGCTTCTGGTGGGCCATGACATGGCTAATCGAAAGGAGTAAAAGCACACAATTCTACTCCAGCTCGATGAAATTCAAGGACAACTTAGGCTCCACGACCATAAGCTGAATCTGATGGCCAAACATCTGGCAGGATTGGATCTCTCTCCAGTTACTCTACCTCAAACCCAGGTACCTTCGGATGAGTGCCAACCCTCTACCTAGTTTTTATGATCTGTTTTTTTTCAATATGTATTCTAGCCTAGGAGGTTTTGGGATCTCAATCCCACCTCATAAGTGTCAAGATAGGAAAAATCAGCAGATAGCTTTTTCTTTTGGCATAGTAGATAGTCTTATTCTCAGTTATAGTCTTACTCTCAATTATATCCATACTTTCAGTTTTAAAAAACAATTCTTCCATATTACCACATATAGTTTGATGGATTGTTGTTGGTTTGGTTTCCCTAGTGGAAGACTAACACCAATATTTTTGTATACTTTCATTATGGTAATATAAATATTCAATATTATTTACAAAATAAAAAACTAACATAGATCCATTTTACCCCTGAATATATTAAACATCTAAAAAAACACAAACCTATTAATACTTAAAAAATTATGGATTAAAATAAATCTACGTTAATCAAATACATACACATACATACATAGTACACACTATACAACACTAATTCATTTGTTAAAACTTTTTTTTTTACATACAATACATTTTTTTTCATTTTTTATTATTATTTATATTAGAAGTTTAATCATTTTTTGATTATAATTTATGAGTGCTATAAATATGATACAATGCATTTTTTTTTTTCTTGTTAAATGCATCTTTCGTTTTTGGGAAAAGATTCAAATTTTCAATGCTCTTTATCATTTTTCTTTTGATATTCTATCAACATCGAAATTTCAAAACAAAAATGTAGGAAAGAAAATAAAATAACATAAAAGAAATTGATATAAAACATTTAATATTGCAATTATAATTGAACTTAATGTTAATTTTTTAGAAAGTTTTAAATTTATCTCAACTAAATAAAATTTCTAGCAATTTTTTTATATAATTAAATGATTTTCAATTCCATGTATCTCAAACTAAACCTTCAAAAAGTGTGAAGAGGCGACCCAACCAAACCAAGAATAATAAAAATACATACTTAGATACTTTAGACTAATAATACACATTGGTAGCTAAATTTAATTAGATATTCTAGATACTTTAGACTAATAATACATTAATAATACATTGGTAGCTAAATTTAATCAGATATTCGAGAAGAATAATTCGTTGATAGATAAGTTAAATAAAATGATTCATCTACGATATAATTTTTGGGATTATTTGTGTATATTAAGTCTTTAATCTATGATCCATATCTATGGGTATTATTCACAACCATATGATTTCTTATTATTTTGAAAAATCCACTTAGCACTCACTGTATTGGGTGATGCTTACAAGGGTGGAGAAGTGGGAATGAAACTAGTGAAATGAATCACATAGCATCAATCATCTCCTCTGGGGCTTGTACTTGGTAATACTTGGTAATTAAGATTTCCTAAAAATTAAATTAGAACAATCCACCAACAATTAAATTAGAATAATCCACTGACAATTAATCTATCAACAATTAAATAAAATAATTGACCAATAATTAAATTAGGAAATTCCAACTTTATTTATTTTTAAATCTTAATAAAAAGTTTAATAATTTATTTTTTAATAATAAAACATTTTTTTCAAGAAAACTAAAAAAACTCTTAATTTAAGATGTAATAATAACATAATCCATCACCTAACTCGTAAGAAAAGAAGACAATGAGTTTTTATAAAAATATACTCTAGAATAATAATCTATTGATAACTAAATTTAATCAAATACTCTATAACAATAATCCATTGATAGCTAAATAAAATAAAATAATTTATGTGAGACAACAATTTTGGAATTATTTATATAAACTAAGTCATTAATCTATCACCCATATCCATGAGTATTAGTCACAACTAGCCAATTTCTTATGGTTTTGAATAATCAACTTAACACTCATTGCATTAGGTGATGCCAACATAGATGAAGAAGTGGGATTGAAACTAGTGAAATGAATCACATAGCATCAATCATCACATAAATCTTACACTTGGTAATTAGTACTTCCCAACAATTAAATTAGAATGATCCATTAACAATTAAATTAAAATAATCCTTTAATAATTAAATTAAAATAATCCAATGACAATTAAATTATAAAAAACAAGTTTAAATAATTCACCAATAACTAAATTAAAAAATTCTAGCTTAAACTCTTAATTTAGAATGTAACAAGAACATAATACATCACCTAACTCATAAGAAAATAGGGAGTTTCTCTAAAAGTATATATATATTCATTATTGGAGAAATGTATGACTTTTCTCTAAAAATTAAACCAAGATGTCTTTGCATGAGGTGTATAACTCTCATTTATGGTTAACTTCAATATGTATCATTTTTTTATATCAATAACCTTCACTACTTAGTTATTTAACAACCAAAACTTTCTGAAAAGCATAGTGCTCAAGTGAAAAAAAATGTTCTATATCATCACTAGCCGCTGCTCATGGGTAATAGGGGATGAAATTATTACGTTGATAGTTTTGAATTGGATTATATTAATTTAATGATTCAGAATGCAATAAAAATGAAATTAAGTCATTCCCTAAGTTTCGTCAACCTGGTACAAGGTTAAGAAAAGTTGCACAATAAGTTTTTTAACCTTGTACAAGGTTGCACAGAATTGCACAATTGTATCACTAAAAGTTTAGTACACCTACTAGTGTTAACATATCAAGTATATAATGAAGAAAAATGCACAATGTTAAAATGATAATTATTTTACTCAAATAATAAATAAAATGTTTCCACATAATTTAATGCCTTATTAAAATATCGACTAATTTTTATAAAAAATTTATATATATATATATATATATATTTTTTTTTTTTCTTCTTCCAGAGAATGAATTTTTTTTATATTCCATCAAAAATTAAGAATATACATATTTTTGTCTCCATAGACATCGATCTTTCCACTTTCTAATACATAGATCAATATCTTCTATCCCACTCCATAAGATTCATTATCTTTACATTCAGTTCAAAAGACACACTGGTTCTGTCTTTTCCTCAATACTTATAGTTTTTCAGATTTTCATTAAATATAGATGAAACAAAATTCAAAAATATGTTACAACAAAAAAATCATTTCTTCCAAAAGTTGACTATCATAGAATTATTGAAGGATATATGATCCATCATCTAGTTGCAATGCCTCCTTTGAGAGACTTTCTACTTTCTCATTAAGCTCTCTAAGAATGTGAAAACAAGAAAACCATTCCATCTTCTTGATATATGCATGAACTTGACACAAATGAGGGAGAAGAGATATGATTCTCATAGAAGAATCCCACGTGACCCAATCTATCACTAACCTAGATCTTTCTTAGTTTGAGCATATCAACATGAAAGAGGAGAATCATTAATGTAGACAAATTTACTTTGTTATTGGATCCATTCCCTAGCGCATATCAAATCATGAAGAAATGGGAGATGAAAATTAATAAGACAATCTTTACCCTACAACAAGGTGGGTGTCCTTAGCTATCTCCATAGAATAAGCCACAGATGACTCCTTCGTCCAGCTAGGGAATTATGGGAATTATGGGAATTTTGAATTTGAATTTCGATTTGTATTCTCCATCCAATATAAATCCTAGACCTGCCACCACTTCACATGGGAGGAGAGTGTCAATGAAAACATAATTGTTCTTAGACCACCAGATGAAATAAATATAGAAAAAGGGAACATAAAGGAGAGCATGAGATTCTTTGTCCTCTCTCCATATCTTGAGCCAACTTTCTATATCTTTGATTGTCCCTTCAATTTGAGAATCAAATATTTTTTTATTCCATTACATACTTGAGCAGCATATGGGCACTAGATAAAGAGGTGTTGGATATATTATGCACTTGATTTACAGAGTGAGAAATAGTTGGGACCCATCGAACCCCTTTTTAGGAAATTTTCCCAGGCTAGAAATTTGTTTTCCAGGGCCAACCAGAGTAATATTTTTAATTTTGTGGGGATATTTGTGGCCTAGATGAATCACCACCACGATTTCCGTTTTCCCCTAAAATCATATTCAACAATCACTTGGTATCCCTTATTGGATGTATAGGTTTCTGATTTCTCATGACCAGTCCAAAAAAGGGTGTCCTCCTTGTCCTCTCCGAGGGAGATGAAGTTTGAATGTAAAAGGTTTGTGTAATCCTCTCAGAGTAGAGATTTTTGGCCTACCATATCTAGATAAGATGTCGACTTCCATATGGTTCAGCCAATACCGTTAGTGATCCGTATTTATGTAGGAACACAATGAAATAAATAAATACACATAAACATAGAGATGCAGCGGAAATAAGACTTCATTTCGTTAATAATAAATGACTGAAAAATGCTTATAGATATAATGGAAATAAACTAGCTAGGGCGCTGGTAGCTTATCTCTGAGAAGAGATGTGGCAGCTACTGGCCTCTGAAATACCTGTTACAATGAGGCTCGAAGGCCTATATATTATTGAGAAACAATGGAAAACCCTAAACATCCAAAAACCTAACCCTAGGAGATGAAATGCCAGAATATGGGCCCCGTTGGGGTAAATTGGTACATCAATTTCCCGGGGTCGTAACTTTGGCATACTATCTCCGTTTGATGCACATGATACATCATTAGAAATATTTGTCCGAGGAATACACTACTAACAGTGAATATTGAGTCCGGAACGAGCTCATATTCGCCGAAGAATTCATGCCCAAAAAACGTCGTTTAGAGCCTCAAAACAACTTCGGAAGTTCAAGACCCGAAGAACTGCTAAAAATAGTAAACTATGCTACAATTAAGGAAACTGAAAAAATGAAAGAAACAATGGTGTGGGTCCAAGTGGAATAGGCGGGTGGCCACCAATATCCACCTGGATCAGTCTTCCCCCCTTAGGAAGCAATGGTCCCCATTGCGTTGAGTTCCTCCATGAGATGAGGAAACTTCTGCTGAACTTGGTCCCTGGCGAAGGAGTTGGCCTGCTTTGACAACTCGATATAGCTGGATCATCTGTTGGCGGGTGTTCTTGATCTCTGTGTCCATAATTCAATCAATTGTGGCTTGTTCCATGCAATCTGGGTTTAACGTTGTTGGTGTGAGTTGTTCTGCCATGTCAGATGTGTCTAATAGAGGTGGAAAGTAGGGCCGAATGCGGTCCACATTGAACACTGGGTGCAGACCAAGGAATGGTGGAACACTGAACTCAAAGGCATTTTCCCCTACAGCCTTGGTGATGGTGTATGGCCCATATCGGAGTGGTAGAATCTTGCGGTAGGGTCTAGCGAGGTGCTCCTTTTGCAAATGTAGCCACACTTTGTCACCCACCTGGAAGTTGTGTGGAACTCGATGTTGATCATGTCGTTGCTTGTACTTAGCATTGGCTCTATCCAATATGTCATGAACTTGTTGGCGAATGTGCCGAATTCACTCAATGAAGTTGTTTTCCTTGTCAGCCTCAGACTAGACATGGGTTGAATCTACCCAAGTAGCCGCAAATGGCATGGCTATGTCAATGGCACATAGTGGCTGGAATCCCAAGCTCACTTCAAAGGGGCTGTGGCTGGTTGAGCTATGGAGAGCCCGATTGTAGCTATGTTGTACATAGGGGAGGCTCTCATCCCATGTGCGTGGATGATTTGAGTTGTACATGCACATAATGTGTACAATCATCTGGTTGACGACCTCTGTCTGGCCATTAGTTTTCATATGGAAAGCTATGGACTTGGTGAGCTTGGTGTCCAGCATCGACCAGAGGCTGGACCAAAATGTACTGAGGAACCTGTTGTCCCGATCTGAGATGACAGACTGTGGGATCCCAAAGTGTACCCACACTCATTCAAAGAAGAGTTTAGCAGTGGCTTCTGCTATGATATTCTTCTTCCATGCCATCATAATGGACATCTTCAAGAATCGGTCGATGACCACAAAAACACAGTCATTTCCATGCTTAGTAGAAGGAAGACCTGACATGTAATATATAGAGATGGATTCCCAAGGTCGACTGGGGGTAGGAAGAAGAGTATAGAGGCCTTGCTTCTTGATGGTCGGTTTGGCAATGGCACAAGCAGTGCAGGACTTGATGTACTTTCCGACATCCTGTCGAAGGTTCGGCCAATAAAAATACTTTTGTAGTACTGCCATGGTTTTCTCGACCCCGAAATGCCCAACAACCCGACTGTAGTGCGCCTCCCAAATCATCTTGGCACGCTCACTTGAAGTAACACAATGGTGTCCTAGGTGACAAAGCAGGGAATCCTGGAGGTGAAAATTGGGAACTTGCTTACCCTCCAAGAATGTATTGTATGTGTGGCCAAATTCTGGATCACTTGTGTAGAGAAGTGGCCAATCAAAAGTCTCGTGCCCACAAGAGTTGAGCACAGTGGTTAGCGCCACGATGGGTGGTCGACTGAGGAAATATGCAACATTATTGGTGCTGCCTTTCTTATACTTAATGTTCAAAT
>JZKD02S1630878.1:79381-93656 GCA_000966675.3 Picea glauca
GGATCCTATTATGGAAGGGATCCTCTCCTGTTCACTTGCCTCTTCGAGGGGGCATCCTCCTATTGAGCTACCGCTCCAAACACAATATTTCTCTTCATATCTCATTACATTGCTTGAACCCCTTTATATAGTGTTATCATCTCCTAAGAACATTCAAGAGGAGGAATCTTCTAGAAGTAGAACCTTCTAAGAAGCCCTCTTACATTAATTATATCTAATTACTCATTTATTATATCTAACTACCATAGTGGGCCTTATTTAATAATATAGTAGACCTATTCCACCTTACATTGAATGACCTCCACTATTATCACTATGGGCCCTCTAGGCCCCCCCACTACCTCTCTAGCTACCTTACAAATTCTTTGATCATATAGTGATATAAGTACAATTTATTAATGTTGAAAGTGTATTGATGTAAACTCTGAAAATATTTTCCTGTGAGCTCAATAAGAAGAATCTCTCTTGGACTGGTTTTCCCGTTGTGATTTTTTCCAAGGGCATTTCCTAGAAATATAGTGTCAAATGTGATGATATTTTGTCTATTGTTCATTTCTATTTTCGTTGCTATAATTTTTTAGTTTGATTAGTCAATGTATTTATGCACATAAATTACAGTAGAATGCTATTGAAGTTATTAGAGGTTGAAATCTAAGTTTGACTAAGTGATTGTCTAGTATATTTTTAACATGGTATCAAAGCTTGGGCTCTGAGGTTTAGTGGAAAATATTTTGGCACTTGGATAGTAGTTATTTGTAGGAATTTTTCTTGGAAGAAGAAGGGGAAGAAAGGGTCTTTGTGAGTTGGAAAATGATGACTTACAGTCTTAGGTTTGAAGATAGGTTGGTTGGGATATCCAAATACCTATAGGGGAAGGTGAGGATTGCAACTATTCTTAGGGAGAAAAAAATTGTGGGAGTTTGTGAGTACCACAATGATAGTACCTTCATCATATCCCATTTCTCTATACCTCCATGAGGTGAAGGAAGCAAGGGCGCATAGGATAATATCAGATGGAGTGAGGGACCACCTAATTCCACATTTGGATCAGAAGATGATAACCAAGGAGATGTGGTATGTATTGAAAAACGTGTACGAGAACAAGAACACGTCCCTTAGGGATAAGGTCCACAGCACTTATATGTCCAAGGGAGAAAGTGTGGCCTCTTATCTCACTTGGATTAGACAGGTGAAGGATGAGTTGGAAGATGTAGGGGAGACTGTTCCAGACTCACAGTTGGTGCACATAGCCCTAAAGGGCTTCACCAAAGAGTGGGACATGTTCGTGAAGTGTGTGGTGAGAAAAGAGAACTTTCCTACTTGGGAGAGGATATGGGATGATTTTACTTAGGAGGAGATCCAGAAGGGATCACATAGTATAAATCATGAGAAGGAAAAGGGTGGTGAAAATGAGAAAAATGTTTCTCTTGTGGGAAAGAGAAAAGATAAGAAGAAGGACATGAGCAAAGTGAAATAATTTACATGTCATAAGACTATCCACTGCACCGGTCAATGTTTGAACATGAAGAAGAGAAATAAGGAACTGAAGGTATCAACATCAACTGAGGTTGTTGAGTTTACTGAGAAGTTTGAGAAGTAATTTTCTCTTATGACTTGTCTTTCATGTAGTGGTTGTCCAATGTGTGAGGACATTGAAGCTTGGTTTGTGATTAGTGGTGCCTCTCATCTTATGACGAGAATGAGGTCAATGTTCCTCAGTTTTCTAGAGATAGACTCATAATGCTACGCGGGTTGTGGGGATAGCACCAGACATGCAATAAAAGGGGTTGGATATGTGAGATTCCAACTAGAGTCAAGAGGTTTTCTAGAATTGGTCGAGGTATTATTTGTTCCAGAGCTGCCAACAAATTTATTCTCAGTTCTAGATTCATAGGTTGAAGGATGTGGAATTGTGTTCTTTCGTTGATAGGTGTTTTTGTATCCAGAGGGAGCTACTCCAGACATAGTTGTATTGCTTGGTGTTTAATATGAGAGGTTATACACACTGTTGGGAAAACCTATGGTTGGATCCAGTGGATTTTTGGATTCAGAATCTATGTCAGTATTAGAGAGTGAGAAGGTTGCTTGAAAGAGTGAGTTGAAACCGTTAAATCAAGTTTCTTCCAATACTCTCAAAGGAATCACCTGGTATGAGATCACACAATTGGATTTTTAGGAGAGTGAGGAGATTCCTAGGAGCGTGTATTGGATTGAAAATTCTCCAGATCAAAGTTTAGCGTAGGTAGCAGTAGTGGCTTCTAGTTTAGAGGGAGTAGAAGATTCTATTTCATAGGGAGAAACTACAACATCAGATGAGATGATGGAGTTGGAGGAATATTTTGGTGGAGGTTACATAATTACCTCCCTCGCTAAGAGGGAGTGTTGTTTGTTTTTGTATCTTGGAGGTACTTATGCATTGGCAGGTTCCCAACATGCATAAGTGATGAGCAATTGTCTCTCTCTAGTGACTTGAATTTATAAATCGATTTTATAAATTTAAGTTTGGTATTTTATTTAATGGGTAAAAGTGACTTTATAATGTTTGGTTCACCTATGAACTTAACAAAATATTAACTTACATTATTTTATCTTGTTGCTCAAGATTGAATCTCAACCCTTGAGATCTAGGGTTAGGGAAGTTACTCATTAAATAATGCATAAAATAAGCTTATGAGATATGTGGGACACACTTTCCAAGGAGAGGTTGAGGATAAGTAGAAGAGACACACTTTCCAAGAGAGGTTTTGAGCGGAAAGGAAGAAGAGAAGGAGAGGAAAGAGAATTGGCACTGATACCAAGGAGGAGGTGACACAGATCTCAACGATATTTCAACATTAAATATATTCCAGTACCTTACAACAAAGGAGGGTCATATAGTATGGATTTGAGAGGGTAGTATAACATTTTTTATTCTAGCTATGCAACTACAAACAATCACATAAATCGAGGCAAGGTCTTGGCACAAATTTCTAGGTGTTTTCTGCTGCCAGAAAGTCCATACAACAAGGAACTATTTTGTACCAAATATTGGCACAAAAATCAAGGCATTGTTTCTATTGTTTGTGACTGTACATTCCATACTGTTTTTACAGAAAATCAAGCTATGATTTCAAGGTTGTCTTGCACAGAAAACGAGGTGGAAGTTTTTGCTAAGATAGTGAGATAAGTACAATTGGTTAATGCTAAAAGTGTATTGTTGTAAACTCTGAAAACATTTTCTTGCGATCTCAACAAGAAGAATATCTCTTGGAGTGGTTTTACACTTGTGGGTTTTTCCAGGGGCATTCCCATAAATCTAGTGTCAAATGTGATGACATTTTCTCTATTGTTCATTTTTATTTCCACTTCTATAATTTTTAGTTTTCTTAGTCAATGTATTTCTACTCATAAATTATAGTAGAATGTTGTTAAGTTCACTGTATTACTGTTGAAGTTATTGAAATTTGAAATATGAGTTTGACTAAGTGATTGTATAGTATATTTTTAACAGTACCAAACTCCCCACAACATGACCAAAAATCATCATAAGAATGCTACAAAAGGTTACCCCTAGGTGGTTGGAAAAAATTCGTAATCATCTCATCTCCTTGCTGCCAAACATTTGAATTAATAACAATCACATATGGTTGTTGTAAAGGAAATAGTTGAAAATGACCTTCCATGTTGTAAATGGAATCTCCATCATAAAATATCACATCCCATTTACGTCTCCCAACATGTATAAACTCATCTATGTTCTCAATAAAATCATCACTTTCATTATAGCATGAAAGGCCTAGTGAATTTAAGGGTCCCTTCAACGCTTCCCCACTTTCCGAGTCATAACATAGAGCATCATCGAAGACCTGGAAAGGATTTCAACTGACCACATTCTCTTATTCATGTTCAAGAAGCATGGAGACTTGGATGAATTCATCTAAAGGAGGGGAAGACAACGATACTTCTCCATGATTCACCTCTTCAATCTCTCGTTCTTCAATAAAGTCTTTGTTGGTTTTAGTAGAATCATGGGATAATCCTTCCTCCTCTTTGTAAGTTTCTTCCCCTTCCATGTCACAGAGTATGTCAGGATCTTCTTCAGTGCTCCATCTATTTATGAATATTTCTTCAAATTGCGCCATGGCCTTGATGCTTTTATTCGGGAGACCATCATACCATATTCTAGCATTGTCATAGAGGATGACTGAAAAAAGTTTCATCACCAAATATTCAACATCTTCTTCCATGGGATTAAGTTGAAATAAGGCCAAGAAAATACTCATGTGTTCTTCGGTAGTAGTCTCACCATTACCAGAAAACATGGGCATCCATTTCAATTTGTACTCAGGAATCATCTGTCATGGGTATCCTCAGATTTTACTCATGTCCAAGGGTCTAAAAAGATCACTCAGATCCCATTTTAGAGAAGTCATGGGTAAAAGGGCCAACTTCTATAATGATGTTCAACATGGATTGTCATCAATGGATTCACCAGATGATCAATCTTGGATCATCAAAGGAAGGTGAGGGAGTTACCCTTGATGAAGTCACTAGGTGAGATTGTGAGATAAGGGCTTCGAGAAAATCTCACCAAAGATATGTCATTGAGGAAAACTAACTCGATTTTCCTCGACAATGGTGCTAAAATGTTATCACATGATTTTTACTTGTGCAAATCCCAACAAAGGGAACTCGAATCTTGTGTAACTACAAGAAATCCTACCATTGTCACCTTAGTAAGAGATCTCCACATTTTAGTGATGGAGGATGTCCATTAGATGGTAGGCATCCATGGTGAATTCAAGGGATCAAAGTATAAATTAATGTATCTAAGCATACCTCCCCCTATATTGTTCACCTAAGTCAAAAGGTCTATGTTTGTGAAATTGAGGAAGTAGAAAGAGTTTCGGGTCCCTAGCTAGAAAAGGAACAATTATAGCATGCATATGATATTTCCAAGTACCAATATGCAAATAATACCTCAAGATATGGTAGACAATAATAATTGATTAATGTTGGTACAAAATTTCATTGATATAATAGTTTAAAACAACGATAAGAGTTTTGTAACAACAATGAGAAAGTTATATCAAAATTGCATGAAATTGCAGTGAAAAGTTAGCACATGTCCAATAGATTAATTCCCAATTATTTCAAGCAATTTCTGAGCATGGATGATTTTAGGGGATAAATTTCACTCATGGGCTAATATTTCATGGATTTTCCTAAAAAACGATTCACTATTATAAAAATGATCCGCCCAAATTCTATAGGATAAAATTATTTTACCTTTAAAATTGCCAAAATTTTATACAAACTATATAAAATCCTTAGAAATTTGAATTTTTTTATAAAAATATCACCAAACATTTATAGTTGGCATATGAAGGATTTGTAAGATTCGTTAAGGTTACTACATTTTAAAATAAATTTTCATCCTTAAACTCATCCCTGACAAAAATGAGTTAAGTTAGTGTTATACTAATGTATGAAACAAATTGAAGTGAATTAGATGGTTTTAGCAATGTTTTGCAACATCAGAAATAAGATTAGTGAATTAGCCTAAGTTAGAGTTAGAGAAATTAGTAGAAATCCTTAGAGAATAAGAGTTGAGTGTTGTTTGATCAAATTTCTTCACAAGAGAGCAAGTAAACTAGTGCCTTTTGGGCTATGGAGTCCTTTGTAACAAAAATAAATATACAATTGAAGAATGATTTCTAAGAGAAAGGGCTTGAAATCTAAGATGCTATCACATTAGGGCCTTAGATTTCAAGAAGAGGTTGCTAGATTGAAAGCACCTTTGGGATCGAGAAACTCTTTCTTCCCTTCTTAGATTCTTCAATAATGTCACAACAAGTGTCTAGAATCAAAGTCCTAAAGTGATAACACTTTAGGGCTTTAGGAGCTTAAATCTAGGTAGGATTTCCTTCACAATTAATGGATGAAACTATCCTTATGAGAGGAGGAATCACTTATGATCCTCTCTTAGGGTTTAGACAAGCAATATATCTTCAATAGGAACAACTAAAATTTACCATAAGCATTCAATAGATGAAGTAAAATTGCATAATTTTACTTCACCAAGATTAGACAAGAGAAAACCGTAATTGCAGAAAATTCCAAAAAATATCAGCTAGAGATATTCAAAACCTGTCCTCCAAAGGATAGCACATGAGTTAAAAGAGACCAATCACCCAAATATAGTGAAAAATTCAGTCCAAGTATCTCTTTTGAGAAAGATAATGTGATGATGAAAATGAAATGTCAAGAGGCTTATTTATATGGAGCCTCTTGACTTATTTTTCCACTTAGTTTGTCAACTTAAAAAATTCAAGAGGGACGACCTCTTCAAATTTTTTATCCAATTTACAAAATAATAAGTTTACATGTATAAACTTTAGAAGGGCGATTCCATGCCCTTAGGTGGTGACATTGAGCTCTAGGAAGATGAGTTTGAGGTTATAAGGTGGAAAGTTGGGCTTCCCAAGGCCATACATCAAGCCATCTAGTGCCAAAGTTCCTGCCAAGTATCCTCTTCCATCAAACCATCTTTGGAGCCATCGCCATCAATCCTTATCCCTCCAAGGGTGATTTCATGGGCTAGGTAAGTGACATATAGGCCTCCAAAGGGAAACATCTAAGTGGAATATGGTGGGGGATCATTGTCTAGTCATGCCAAGTTGCCTCCAAAAGAAACACCCTCCATCCTCAAGGTGCAACGTCCATCACCTTATGTGCCCCAAACATGGGGTCTAGAATCCATCATTGGGCTCCAAATCCCTCATGGAGGTCCAAACTAAGTCATCTTCCCATAAATACTTGTTCACTAGGAAAGGTGCTGCAAAGACAAATAGATGCGACCTCCAAGGGTCCATAAGTAACAAGAATCATTCCAAGTATGCCATATCTAATGAAAGAACCACCTAAACATGTGCATCAAACCCCCTTTTTCAAATAAAACAAATCCTCAAAGACCTTATAATCTTTACCTAATTTAGGTATGGGAGGGGTGTCATGGTGCCCTATTGGGTAAGCCAATCCCTAAGTCAAGGGATGTTTCCAGAGAAGAAACTATCTAAGTCATGTAGTGAGTGTGAGGTGGTTTTTTGGGCAAGAATTATAGGTATGGGCTCCTTGACATACAAGGGTTCATATTGTCTCATTTATGGGTGCCTTTGTAGAGGGTTTGTTGCATCCTTCGTTTTCAATGCACACTTTTTCCAAGCCCTTTTCCATTTAATTTATTAGAGTCATAACATTGAGTGCTATATGTAATGTAAAGTAAAGAGCACCACAATTCCACTTGAATCTAGGAACACATTGAGTTCCATGTGCAATGGAAAGTAATAGACACCGCAAATGCATTCTCTCAACAAGAGATACATTTATTAATTATGTGATTTCTTTTGTAGTCCCTTCATTTTTTTTGGAGAAGAATTTTAATGTTCTCAGGACCTCAGGGCAAGCATCTAGAAGGACGAAGATTGGATTTTATCTTTTTCCAACTACAATACCTCTGGGCCTTCAACCCCTTCTTCCCATGAAATAAGGTACAATCCCTTCTTGGGTTAATGAACCCAAAAAACCAAAAGGGAAGGAAACAAAGGGGAAACAAGAGTGAAAAATGGTAAGTATGTGCTGGAATGGTATGATGAACCTTCAAAGGATCACCCAGTAGAAACCCATTTCCCGACGTGACCTACTTACTAGGAGACCATGTCACTCACCAAGGTGAAACTAGGAAAATGTATAACTTTCAAGAAAATGTTCCATAATCAATAAAGGATTCTTTGCAAAATGCTCAAATTCTTCAAATATAAAAATGACACATACCATGATACCGAACTTGTTACCTCATGAAGCAAGACCTCCCGTCTTCTTGGACCAAGACAATGTAGTGGATGTTGATGTTGGTGATGAATGATGAGGCACTCATGAAAAAGAGGAGCCCTGTGGGATCTGCTGGTCAATCTAACTCTCGACATTCCATGTATGCTACCTGTGGGCCTCGAGATATGATCTCCTTAGTTACCCCTATATTGAGAGGTAACAATATCAATATATATATATATATATATATATATATATATATATATATATATAATATCAAATACAATTTAAATATTTATATACAAACATTTAAAACATTTTTTATTTAAAAATAACATTATAATAATCAAGTTTTAACCTTAATAATAATATAAATATTAACATTATTTTATCATAATATAATTATAAATATTAATTATTATAATACAAATCATATAAAAACCATTAATTATAAATTAACATATCTTGCACCCTATATATTATATTGTGATTCAATTTTATATAACACTAAACATTATACTAAAGGTGAGGTACTTGACTTTTGATCCTATTACCACACCTAATATAAATTTAATAGTATATGATCCTATTAGAAATAAAATCCACACAACAATATATGAAGTCTTTAATTCTTTAACATATTTATTCGCATTTATCTCTTATATCATATTTGCACATATGTTATTTAGGTATTACATATATCACATCCTTAAATCACTSATATTGAAAAATCCATAGCYAAGTACGAGAAACCACTGTATTAATAATAAAAATAATTTAATTTTAAGGTTATTACATATATCACATCCTTAAATTACTGATATTGAAAAATCCATAGCCAAGTATGAGAAACCACTGTATTAATAATAAAAATAATTTAATTTTAAGGTTACGGTCAAGCTATACACYAAATTGGTGTATGAGAATTYTTTGTTTGTGGGACAAGGGACCTCCTCCACGTAACGATTTTTAATAATAATAATAATCTAATTTTAAGGTCATGKCYAAGCYAGATACCAAATTGGTGTATKAGACCCCCTTGTTTGTGGGACAAGGGRCCCCTTCCACTAAAATATTTGATTTCTAAGGTCTATGGGACAAGAGACCCCCTCACRCAACTATTTGACTKCTAAATTATACRAAGGTATACATACCCTACCTCCCTCTAGATTTRAACTTGTAACCTCCCTTAAGAGGAAACAYATGTTCTTAACCATTATGTCCACTYGTAAATAAAGTATTTCCATACCTTCAATAGGTATACCAATTRAACAAAACCAATAAAATTGACATATTCAAGTCTTAGTATTCACCCAAGAATATCCATGAAAAACATATAGATTCTTGAAATCTTGTCAATGCTAGCTATGTAAATATGAAAATTTTGACAAGGATATTAATAGGTCGCTCAGATTAGCACAACGAGATAAAATGGAAAACCAAGTGGAAGTAATTGTAAACCTCTGAAAATTCATATTTATTTATTTATTTCATTTAATCTTCTATTCCTCTCTCCATTCATAAAATAAAAACTGCCTCACTGGAGATATCAAAGGTTACTTTATAATATTGATAAATCAACTCACAAAACTTACAAAGAGACTATAATGAACCTAATTGGTTACTGATGATCGTGATTCATATATTTAAGTTGTGAATAACCAACTGGACAAAATCTTCTATAAATGATGGCCTTCTCCACTTCCACTCCCTGTGCCATGCTGATGCTAGAAATATTGCAAAGTACCGTGTGTAATCCATGTGATTACTAGATCTTAAACACTAAATATTTCTAGTAGAAGTTCTATATATATACATAATCAACTAAAACTTCTCTCATAGATTAATACAATCTCTAAAAAAATATTACCGTGTGTAATCCATGTGATTACTAGATCTTAAACACTAAATATTTCTAGTAGAAGTTCTAGATATATACATAATCAACTAAAACTTCTCTCATAGATTAATACCATCTCTAAAAAAAAATATTCGATAAGGAATATTCAAAATATAAAGCTTTTAAAGAAATGTATGGCAAAATTACGAACCGATAGTTTCCTGTATAGTTTCTTGCAACAATCAAATACACTAGATTTTAACAATGGTTCTTATATTGTTAACACATTATATGGGATTTCTTGTTCAATACTAATTTAAATTACTAATTATATGATAAATCTACAAACCCTATATCTGTTTTTTTTTTCCATGATGTAATACAATCCACACTAGACAATCTTCATTTGCTGTGGAATTGACAGAGTAGATAATAAGGTTAGGAGAATATGATAGTGTGAAATCAACATGGCCAATGTTCTCAATTTGAAAGAAAATTTTCATAAAAGTTTCAACTTGAGACTTTTAGATATTTTTCTGTTTTAATGTACTGATGAATAGAGGCATCCAAATATGAATCCTAAATATGATTCTTAAATAATTTTGAATAATATTTCACATTTTTACATCAAGTATAAATGATGGACAATCCAGAATATTCTAACAATGTTATAATTCACAAATGACAATGTGTGAAGATAATTGAGTTTCCTTTCCTGTTGTACAAAAACTGTATTGAAAAATTACATAACAAGGATTATTTTCATCCAAGGATGTTTCTTTTCAAAGTCCTTGGGTCAACCTTTCTGAGTACTTGTGTCAAATTTTTTGAAGTTGTTGTGTTAACTTTGATAAATTCTATATGTAAGATTTCTAATTTTTTATGGATCCACCACTTGACCTCCCTTCCAAGTCCTATGGGTACTCTTCTTCTCCAAGGACCCCCGAGATGCAATGGGGTTGTATGAAGAATACCTCTAGCAAATGATTGAATATGGGATATCCAAATCTTCAGAAGGATCCTCATTTCTCCCACATTCAATTACAAAAATCTCAATAATCTCAATCGCTAGTCACAATGTCATTATGGCAATCATATACCATTAGGTGCAAAAGTGTTTTTCCCCTTTACAAAGTCCTCTTTTTATAATACATGAGACTCATTCCAAGTGTCTGACCTATGAAAAATATAATTTATTAATTATTTAAGTACTTAATATTCATCTTTACATGTGTCTGTAATATACCAGATATAAAAAGTATGCAAAAAAGAAATAAAATAACAGTAATATAACCAGCATAATCTCCACAATAACACATAAACGATATAAGAACAACAACATAAATATCACTTTGATTCAGAAAGCAATGTTCACTGGCCTCTTTGAGGGGGAAACCTCCAGTCGAGTAGTGCTCTGTTACAATAATCTCCAAGCTAGGGTTTTCATACCCTCGACCCTTATTTATGCTAAATATGTCTATCAAGAGAAGCATCTAGAGGAAGATCATTCTAGAAGTGGAAGCTTCTATTAGGTCTTCTTACATCCGCCTTATTCTATTTTATTGAAATGCCTTATTAATATTGACCTTTATTACATCCGAATATATTGATCTACCTATGTGTGGGTTAGGACCCTAGCATGTCTGCCCCCTTAAAAACAACCTTGTCCTAAAGGATTGAGATGTGGAAACTGCTGCAGAATGGTAGCTAGTTCCCAAGTGGCATCTTCTGAAGTTGTATCTTTCCACTGGAATAACACTTCTTTGATGGTTCGCTGATGCAGGCGATGCTCACATGGGTCCAAAAAGGCTTCTGGATGTAGCCAAATGGATCCTTCTTCAACTAACTTGGGAAGGTTGGTTTGAATTTGGCACCTAGTTCCAATCACCTTCTTTAAGCATGAAACATGAAAAACATGATGTAGATTTGACTGACTGGGCATAGCTAAGTGATAGGCGACTTGTCCCACACGCTTGACAACTGTATAAGGACCATAAAGTTTGGGCGCTAGCTTCTGACATTTCTCGACCTTGAGGGAAGTTTGCTTGTATGATTGTAGTCACATAAACACTTGATCCCCTTATGAAAATTGACGTTCAGAGCGACCTTGATTTGCTTGTTGCTTCATGTGATTCTGTGCCATGACCAAGTTCTCTTTAAGGGTACGAAGAATATCCTCTCGAACTGTAAGTGTTTGGTCAACCACCTGGACATTCGAGATACCTGGTAAGTATGAGAGAACTGAAGGTGGCTTCTTTCCATATACCGCTTCAAAAGGAGTCATGCATGTAGCTGTATGGTAGGAAGTGTTGTACCACTATTCAGCTAGGGGTAACCATTGAGCCCACTAATTTTTCTTTTCAGAGGAAAAACACCTTAGATATGTTTCCAAACACTTGTTGACAACTTCCATTTGACCATCAGTCTGGGGATGATAAGCTGTGCTTATGGAATTGGGTGCCCTGTAGCTTAAACAATTCTTGCCAAAAATTGCTTGTGAAATTTGGGTCATGATCATAAACAATAGAGTGCGGCATGCCATGAAGCTTGAAGACCTGGTCCATGAAAATTTGAGCCATCGTGGATGCAGTAAATGGGTGTTGAAGAGCGCATAAATGAGCATACTTGGAAAGGAGATCCACAACCACCATTATGACTGATTTATTTCCCTATTTAGGTAAGCCGGTAATAAAGTCCATAGAGATATCCTTCCAAATAGTAGGTGGAATCGAAAGTGGTTGTAGTGTGCCTGGAGATTTGACTGTTTCTCCCTTGTTACGTTGACACACCTCACATTCAAGGAAAAAATTATAGGTGTCCTGTTTCATGCCATCCTAGAAGAAAGAACGTTTGACCCTGTCATAGGTTTTGGTGAACCCAGAGTGCCCCACTGTGGGTGTAGCATGAAGCTCAGAAAGTACCGTGGATTTAAGCTTTGATTGATTACTTAAATACAAACGACCTTTGTATCGAAGCTCATCCTGGAGCCAAGAGTACCCTGGGGGAGCTGGAGCATTGGTCTACAATTGTTGGATCAGATGCGAACTTTTTGGATCTTGTAGCCATTCCTGGCACACAGCTTGGAGCCAATTTGGTACAATGAAGGAAAGAGAAAAAATGGATCTGTCTTCTTCATATTTTTAGGACAGTGCATCCACCACTACATTGTCTTTTCCCTTCTTGTAAATGATCTCATAATCATATCCAAAGAGCTTAGTCACCCATTTTTGTTGCTCCGGGGAGGAAATGCGTTGTTCCAGAAAGTACTTGAGGCTTTGATGGTCTGTCTTAATTTGGAAACGTTGCCCCAAGAGATAAGTGTGCCACAGATCAAAGACATGCAAAATAACCAACATTTACTTTTCATAGATGGGTTTTCCTAGATTCCTTTCATATAGTTGCCTGCTGGTGCAGGCCAAAGGTTGACCCTCTTGCATAAGGACAACACCGATTCCTTTCCTGAGGCATCGCATTCCAACACAAAGGTCTTTGTGAAATCAGGAAGGGCCAGAACCGAAGTGGTGCACATGGCCTTCTTCAAGGTTTGAAAAGCTTGAGAAGCGGCTGGAGTCCAAGTGAAAGAGTTCTTTTTGAGGAGATTCGTGAGAGGTGCTACAATCTTGCCATAATTCTTAACAAACTTGCGATAATACCCTGCTAAGCCCAGAAATCCACGCAATATTTTGAGAGTCTTTAGGTGTGGCCAGTCTTGCATAGCTTCAATCTTTTTCAGATCCACCCTAACGCCATCCTTGCCAACCAGATGACCCAAGTATTCTACTTCTGAGGCACCAAAAGAAATTTAGACTATTTCAGGAAAAGTTTGTGCTAAGAGAGTAGATGGAGAACTCGATCTACATGAGTAAGATGGTCTGTCCAGATTTTTCTATAGATTAGGATATCATCAAAGAAAACTAATACAAAATGACGGAGAAAAGGATGGAAGACATGATTCATGAGGCTTTGGAAGGTGGATGGGGCATTACACAAGCCAAAGGGCATGCCCAAAAACTCATAGTGGCCCTCATGAGTTCGAAAGGACATCTTAGGAATGTTTGACTCCTTCATACATATCTGGTGAATCCTGAGTGAAGATCAAGTTTAGTAAATAATTGGGCGCCACTCAATTCATCCAGGAGGTCATCAATGACAGGAATGGGAAATTTGTCTTTAATGGTCAGTTTGTTGAGGGCATGGAAGTCAGGACACATTCTCTAAGAACCTTGTTTCTTCATGACCATGACTACAGGATAAGAGTAAGGGCTTGTACTAGGGAAGATAATGCCTGTAGTAAGAAGTTCCTAGACCATTTTCTCAATTTCATTTTTTTGTGAAAAGGGGTAGCGATACAGACGAATATTGGGAGGAAGGATTCTGGGTACAAGGGGAATGGAATGATCATGAACACCATGGGAAGGAGGGATTCCTTGGGGAGTGGAAAATACCATTTGGTGTTTAGAAAAGAGGGTTTGGAGGTCTTCCGACATTAGGGGTGTCTTTGTTGCTTGTATGGCATGGAGTTGGGAAATGACACCAGAATGACCTTTTTTGAGCAACTTTTCCATGCGATGGGAACTAATGACCTTAGGTGAACCAACCGTGATGCCTTGGAATTTATATTGGTGG
>JZKD02S1630878.1:97708-108666 GCA_000966675.3 Picea glauca
GATAGTGTCTCCATATTCTCATTGTATGCACTATTTCCACATGCTCCATATCATGCATCACATAATTTTCCTAATGGAGTCACTATTTCCTTGAAGCTGGGAAATTACCCTACTTCCATGCATACATACTTCTCCTAGTACCTTTTTTGATGCATTTGTGCATAGTAAAAAATATTGATCCATTTAGGGTATCTTCAAAATAGGATTCGTCATTAACAATACTTTTAATTTATGAAATGGCTCTTCACATTTCTTGTCCCATATGAATTTATTATTTTTCTTCAAAATTTCTGTTATAGGATTTGTGGTCTTTGGAAATCCTTTAAAAAATCTTCGATAATAACCTTTTAATCCCATGAAGCTACATACTTCATGTATGTTTTTATGCGTTGGTGATCAATATTAGATCATTATATTATTTATCATCTATGTCAATGTTTTTAGAGTGGAAAAAATGGTGGAATCATCTTGCACGGTCATTTTAACGACAACTCCCAGTTTGGAAAATTGGGGTTTGAAACCTTCTGGAGATATTTTGAGGCATTAAATGGATTTTTTTGGGGTGAAAATTTTACTATAAATTTTTAGGATCTCTTGATGCTATTCTACATCGATACCTATCAAACAATGCAAAATCATGTCAATCAGAGCTCAGATGCAAAAGTTATTCCTATTGCAAGTTGACCTACCATGTTGACCACCATGGTACAAGAGGATGAAAAGTTATCCCCCATTACTCATGCATATAGGGCTAGCCATGTATGGAATTTCAATAATATTCTAGAAAGTCCAAAACATTATCACAATTGAGGGTTGGGGAGGTCAAAACCCTACTCCTAGATGGCGATCAAATGATGTTAAATATTGGGCCACTAGGAGGAGAGGGGGTTCCATTCTTTTTCATTGTATCTTGTTCCATAACTGAGAATAAAAATTGATAGTGGTATTTTGTGGGAATAATAGAGGATGAGAGATTCTATAACATCCATACATGCCATAGTGTCAAAGGAAACTCCAGAGAGAGTGCCTCCTTCTTAGTAGTTGTATTTGAAGAAAATAGAGTAGAGTGGCCTCACTTTCTAGATGAGTTTTCTCATGTATTGAGTTTCCTAGGTTATATATTTTGTTTATTTGTGGATGGTGTATGTGTATATTTTTAATTATTATCTGTTTTTCAATTTTGAACTATTTCATACATTTTTAAGCAGAAAAATAGTAATTAAAGAGTCTGAGATCTAAAGGAAATTAACCTTCATCGTAAAGGTTTCAGTATTTTATTATATATACTATGAAAAACTATTTAGTGGAATATCCATGGTAGTTTATAGATCATATTAGTATCATATTAGGTATTCTTGGGGAATTTGTGTAAATTTGCAGGGATCTAGGAATCATATTAAGAAGAAAGTTTCAAAACCTTAGACATGGATGACAAGTTTGTTCATAACAACCCTTGAGATCCAACAGAAGAAATATTTGCGACGATGGAAGAAAAATTCGCTGAAATATCTCACAATATTTCCCTCCTCATAGCGACTCTAGAAATAAATATTGGACAATTTAGAGAATTTGGAGGCTCGAACTTATAGATAGGATCAAACAGGAAATCGAGAGATAACAAAGACCCAGAAAAGGAGTCATGAAAAGAACTTGAGAAGGAGAATCCAAGTTCCAGTGCCATAAACCATTCACAGTCCTTATTCAATATGGAAGTGAAAGTGGACATAAATCCATACTAAGGTGATATTGATGCATAAAAACAAAATCACTGGTTGCATCAAATAGAATTGTATTTCAACATTCACCATATAGATGAAGAATAAAAGATATAATTTTACAAAATGAATTTATAGGTCCATTCTTTAACCTGGTGGGGAATCCATATGGAAACACTTAGGATGGAGGGTGATCTATCACTAACTAGGTGGGAGGAATTTAAAACCCTCATCAAGTCCCAATTCTATCCAATCAGGTATGTAGAGGATCGATGGACCTGATGGCACTAATTTAGGCATAAGCAAGGGATAAGTGTACAAGAGTACACCATTGAGTTAAAAAATATGGACATCATGCTAGGTATCTCTCCCAATAACTCAGATGTACTCCTCAAGTGTATGGGGGGTTTACATAGCCATGTACAAAATCAAGTGATTATTTTCAAGCCAAGGACAATGAAAAAGGCATGTGTATAGGAAGAATATTTGGAATACATAGGCCACAAGAAAGGGCATCCAAGAGTTTCCAAGCATAAAGAGCACTAGGAAGCCTCCAAAGAGGGGAAGAAGTAGTGGAAATGAGTGAAGGATAGGAATATGGCATCCATTTCACATCAGTGAAAGGATTTGAGAAACCATTGAAACCATTGCAATATCAATGGTCACACTGAGGAAAAGTGCTGGAAACTACATCCATAATTGAACCCGAAGAAATGCAAGAAAGAAGCAAAGAAAAATAATCTTTTATTCGTTGATTCAAGAAATCAAGTCAAAATTAGCTTTGATGTGGATGAGAATATTGTCTTCAAATCAATGAAAAATGAGGTGAATCTGAGTATCCTTCATGACTGGGAAGAGAAGGAGATGACCAATCTCTTCCACATAAATATTTAGGTCATGGAGACAAATATAGATGTTATGTTTGACTCTGGTTCACATGTTAATCTCATAGTAATAGATATAGTCAACAAGATTGGATTAGAGGTTCATTATCATCCTATCCCCTATCCATTGGGTTGGGTAAAAAAGGATACATATATCAAGTTAATGAAACAATGCAAGATTAAATTTGATTTAAGTGTTTATTTTATTGATGAACTGGAATTGGTTGTAGTATCCCTTGATGTATGCAGAGTAGTGTTTAGAATCCCCTACTTGTACATGACATAAGAAATATTTATGAAAATATCCAACCAATATCGACTAATCAAGGATGCGTAGTCCTACATCATCAAAGCGCATAAAGGAAAATCAAATGTCTCACTGATAAGTGCCAACCAAGCCAAGAAATTGATTGGTTCAAGTAAGAAATATGGTTTAATTGAACTAAGGATGAGTCGATAAGAGTAAAGGCATCCCTAGATGGGTGTACTAAAGAGAAGAAAAATCACCTGGAGGAGTTTCTACAAGAATATATAGGAGTGTTCTAAGAGGCTAAAGGGATACTACTAAAGAGGGAATTCGAGCATGAAATACAATTATTTCCAGAATCCCAATTTCCTAATATTGGGTTGTATAGATAGTCCATTCTAGAAGAAAATAAAGTGAAGAAGTAGTTGCAACAATTGTTGGAGAAGGGTTTGATTCTGCCAAGAACCTCACCTTGTGGGTCAACTATCAAAATTGTACCAAATAAGGATGGGACATGGTGAATGTATATCGACTATAGAGCATTGAACAAGATTACACCAAAAACAAGTAGTACCCTTTTCCCAGGACCGATGATCTATTAGATCAGTTGCAATATGCAAAATATTTCACCAATTTGGATCTCAAATTGGGATACCACTAGGTACACATCAAGGAATAATACACCTGAAGGCTTACTTCAATACAAGGAAACATTTTTATGAATGGTTGGTCATTCCATTTGGTTTATGTAATGCACAAGCTACATTTATGAAACTAATGAATGGTGTACTATTCCCATATCTAGATTCATTTTTTATAGTCTATTTGGATGATATACTGGTTCATAGTGCTACTTTGAAGGAGCACATGTCCCGTATCATGCAGGTGTTAGAGACTCTAAAGAAGCATCAACTACTAGCTAACATCAATAAATGTGAGTTTGATCAACAATCTTTGGTGTATTTTGGGTATGAGATCTATGGAGGGGAGATAAAGATAGATCCCACAAAGATGGAGGCCATCATGAAATGTCCATTTCCTACAAATGTCACTAAATTTGGGATTTTTTTTTGGGAAACACAATACTTGCAGAAATTCATAGCTTCATTTTCAACAGTAGATGCACCAGTCCACACCATAACAACAAGTGGTAAGAGTTTTCAGTGGGGAAAGAATCAAGAGAAGAATTTCAATAAGTTGAAAAGAAATATCAATCAAGCACTAGTTCTCGCGTGACCAAACTTGAAAAATTCTTTCTAAGTGGAGATATATGCAAGTGGGTATGCCATGGGAGCAATTTTATTGCAAGGAGGAAGGAAAATATGCTATCATTTTGAAATATTTCATGGGGTATTTCTCAACTACCCTACCTATGACAAGGAACTCTATGCACTATTTCAAGCTATCAAGAAGTGGAAACACTATCTAATGGGAAATGAGACCATCATCCACACACATCACCGACTGCTACACTATTTTCAAACTAGAGTAAGCTACAATAAATCAAACATTACAAGTGGATGGGGTTTTGCAACAATTTCATCTAATCATCGAGTATACAAGGGGTAGCACAAATAGGTTGGTAGAAATGATTTCAAGGATACCCACACAAAATATTACAACTATGGGAACTAAGATGCACATGGATCCTTTTACCCATGATGCATATAGAGAGGCAAACACAAAATATGAGGAGTTGAAGGAGGTTTTTTATCATCTCTAGGGAAAAATTCATATAGAAGAGGGTGACAACAAGGCCGACTATCATTTCCAAAATGGTTTACTCTACAAGCTCAACAATATTTGTGTCCCTAAAGGTGAATGATTGTAGCTTATGAGAGAGGCTCACACCTTCAAGGTTCCATTTTGGTATTGGGAAGATAATTACCAAGTTATAAAGGTATGTGTACTAGACCACAATGCAAGAATATGTGCCACAATATATTAGAGGATGGATATTTTTTTGTAAAATCAATCCTAGTAACAGGAAGCAAGGCATATACCATCCCTTACCTATGTTGGATTACTGAGAGGGGGGGTGAATTAGTAATAGAGAAATGTAATCCTTTTTCACCATAAAATGAAAATGTTATATCAATGTATCATTATCATCCAATAGTTGCAGAGTAAATAAACAATGAACAAATGAGCAATCACACACATACACAGTACAACAGTGTTTTATGTGGAAACCCAAAGAGGAAGAAAACCACAGAATGATTTTTATTATATGTCTTTAAGAATTACATTCATTGGAAGCACCAACTTCCTTTTTTTTCTAGCTACAACTAGAAGGATTCTCCAACCCCCTAGTTTCTTAGGCTACAACCCGAGGGAATCTCCAACTCCCCAATTCTCTGGCTACAACCCCCTATGTTCTCCGACTACAACCAAAAGGTGGCTACAACCACATGTCCTTGCCCCATCCAACCGCCTTGGTATATAAGTAGAATGATGGAACCACTATCACACTATCACTATGAGATATACTATTGTAAACTTGTACCAATCAACCTGCACCAAACAATATGTACCAATAACTTGAACCATGCATCAACCTATACCTCAACTTGTAATCAACCTGTACCATAAACAAGTGCATCAACCATGCATCAACCCGTACCAAACAACCTATAATTAACCTGTACCATAAACAATTGCATCCACCATGCGCCAACCTATACCTCAACCTATACCATGAATAAGTGCATCAACCATGCACCAAACTTGTATGAATAACCTGTCACAACAACCTGTCCAAACAACCTATCACAAAAACCTGTCTCATCAATATTATCAACTGAATCAGATCTACTCACCAAGATCAATCACAAGACAACTCTCAAATATGTGCATCAACCAAGCATAACACAACAACTCATAATCATCACAAAGATCAATATTTTCTTCTAATAATATACCAGTACAAGTATGCTACATCATCCATAAACCATGTGTCAACACCACTACTAACAAGTGCCTCCAACCATGTACCAAGTATGTACCAATCATGTATCAACTACTCATAAACTATGACTCATCAAGATGTACCAACATCATCAACTATACACCTTGTTGAGGAAAATATATGAATTGATCTTACTCAAGCATTTTCAGACTTTACTTGGCTAAATAAAAGTAGACGGAAATATCACACTATGTTTATAGCCAAAAAAATAATATCCTAACTCACAAGTATTAATTACGAGTGCTTAGGCTAGTATTTTATCAACAAAAAACTTGCTAGAAATTCACTTTTTATGTAATTTTCTGAACATATCAGTTGCTAAAATAAATGTAAGAACATAAGTAAAGATACCAAGATGATAATCAAGACAATTGAGACATAAAGAAATCCTTTATTTCATTCCAATTCACCAAAGATTCATTTTCTTTACAAAATCTCATACATAAATCTTGGACAAAAGTCAAACTTAGACATCCCCGATGGAACATACAAAAGGACCTCTGACAAAAAACCAAAACTGATTCCTAAAATCTGGATCAACTTGCCACAAATTGCTGTCCACTTGACTCTGCACAATAGCCTTTATCAGTCATGAAAATTAATTCACAAATAGACAAGTCTACACAGACTATCAAAGATAGATCAACACCTCTGAAAAACAAGTGTCTGAATGATTTGATTCAACCCTGAATATTGTTGTCTACAACAAGACCCTGCTATCACAAAAGAGAATTAGGCTATGATGAATATATGAATGAATAAAAACTAAACTATCTCAACATAAACTCAAAGAGAAAACCTTAGAATGCTTCTGCTTCTATCCTCCTCTTGTTCCCCCCTTTTCTTTTTCTTTTAACAAATTAGAATTGGTTGAATTAGTTGAACCAACTCATTAGTTAAGCTAACTAAATACTCAACTAACTTTAGTTTGGGGGGGGGGGGTGAAATAATCATAATAGGTTCATAAATAAATAATAACTAGTAGGTGGGACCCCTTGTGACTCCTTTTAGTTCATAACAATCATAACAATTATAACATAACCATTAGTTAAACAAACACACCTCCTTGTGCCTCCCATCAACATATTTACTTTTGGCAATTTTAGCTCATGAAATTTGAAAATATTTGAAAATAATACTCATATATCAAAAATAAAACATGCTGTCCAAAATCCATGAAGTCAACTGTCATAACAAAATACATAACATAAAATTCAAAATCCATATTTCCCAGTTTGTGATGCAACCCTTCCTTGGTTTCTACTGTCACCTCTTGATTTTCCCCAATTTTCCTTAGGTTGGGAAGAGCCTTTAGTATTTATCTCACTAATCACATGGGAACAATCATCCTTCAAATGCATCCGTGAAGACACAGATTTGTCATAATCAACGGAGGGTGAAGAAGGGGCAACAATGGCTTTTCCTTTATTAAATGCATGGTGGGATTCAATCTTCAGTCTCTTGCTAGCATGGAAGGATTGCACAAGCGAGTGGTTAGGGGCATCTTGAACAATGGGGTTCAAAGGTGGAGGAGCAGGAAAGGTCAAGTTGGGCCAGCCACGATGTTGGGAGACTGTCGGGTGGACAATCTCCTGCCATCCATCATTTTCAGGGACCTCAGGTTCTAAGGAGACATGAGGAGGTACAAGGATACCGGGGGCTTGTGAGGCTTGTAAAGGAGGCCTTTCATGCCTCGATTGGACTCTTCCCTACCCAATCCAATTAAAGAATCTGACGTGAAACAATTGGCCAAGATCTTTTGAACCAACATCAAAATGTATGGAGAACCTGGGCCTTCTTGGGCCTCGGTTCCAGTTACCTCTACCTCCGTTTCCTCGTCCATGGCTTCCCTAATTGAAAAAACTTATCTTGCATGTGTAATCGATTAGAAAATTGTCTTTTAAATAACCATGCATGACAACTCTTAAAAAAACGAAATAGATTTGGTTCAAAATATATCAGGTTCATGCAATCCAATCCATATAATTGTTTTAATGTTAATCAACAAGCAAGGGGGTGAAAAAGGGTTTATGGATACATGAGGGGTTTGTAATTAGTGAAAAAATGATATAATGAAAGGGGAGAAGAAATGGTCACTTCTCAATGACAACAACAATCAACTGTAAAACAAGCCAATAAA
The DNA here is from genome assembly GCA_000966675.3 of Picea glauca. Taxonomy (NCBI): domain Eukaryota; kingdom Viridiplantae; phylum Streptophyta; class Pinopsida; order Pinales; family Pinaceae; genus Picea; species Picea glauca. The sequence goes on from JZKD02S1630878.1 coordinate 105,663, forward strand.
ACATCGCTGCAATCCACCCAAATTAAACACTGCCACTTTCATCTATCTCAACAAAAAAATTCCTTGGGCTATAATCAATTTTAGAACATGGGGTGAAGAAGGATATGGGATATGTGAAGGGTGGAATCATGAAGGTGGGTTACACTTTTGTGACAATCATGTCTCCAAAATTTTGAAAATAATTTTTTCGGCCAAACCAATTTTCTTTTCGGTCGAAAACTCTTTCAGCTAAACCATTGAACGTCAAATCGAACAACATGCTGACGATGCCCTCGATTTCCATGTACAATTTTAGCCAGACGTATATTTTTTCATCTGGTAACCTCTTTTTGGACGAAATATATTTCGGTCAAAACAATGTTTCGTCCGAAATAACTTTTCGGCCAAAAGATTATTTTGTCCGAAACATTATTTCGGCCGAACAAATGTTTATATATTACTCGAACATCGACCCTGCAACATGTTTTGCGAGTTCATAGTTTGTTGTGCGGAGAGCGTTTAGTGTTGTAGGCCTGTGCTATAGACGTTTGTTGTAGGTGTGTGCTTTAGGCCTATGCTGTAGGCGTTTTTTGTAGGCGTTTGGTGCTGTAGGCGTGGTGCTGTTGGAGTTTGCAGAGAGCAGTGGTGTTGTTGGCGTTTGCAGAGAGAGGACGAGTGGACGGGTGATGGACATTGGAGCAGTGGCTGTGCGGTGTTTTGGATGTTGGAGCAGCGAGCGTTCTTTCACGTATGTGTATTTTAGAATTATAGATTAGAATTTAGATTTTTAATTTAGATTTAGAGTAGAATTGTAGATTAGAATTTAGATTAATTTTTTTTTTAGACTGTTGATAGGGCCATATTCAACCCTGTCCACATATAGGTATAGGCCCAAATTCAGGCATGTACCTGTACATGGACAAAGCCGAATACGATATTGTTCGTTATTTTTAAATGTGTTTAAATATTAAACTTTAAAACAGGGCCGCATTTTAAATTTTTTAACAAAGCTGAATATCAAAGTTGTTTAAATTTTTAGAATATTTATATTTTTAGTTAAAAATTCAAGTTTAGAAATTTTGTTTGAATGTTGACAGGGCCTTATCTGGCCCTGTCCATGTAGAATTTAGAATTTAGAAGTTAGAAGTTATTTTGGAAATTTAGAATTTAAATTTTAAATTTCTATTTCTGGTTTAAATTTTAAATTTCTATTTCAATTTTATAATTTAGAAGTTAATTTTCGATTTTTGACATGGACTTATTCGACCCTGTCCATGTACAGTGACAGGCCCAAAATCGGGCCTGTACATGTACATGGACGGGGCTGAATATGGCTATGTCAAAAACAATTTTATATGTTTCTGTAAAAAATAATTTTATAATTTAGAAGTTAATTTTATAATTTAGAATATGGCTCTGTCAAAAACAATTTAATTTAGAAGTTATTTTTCGATTTTGTACCTATACATGGACATGGACGAATATGACTCTGTCCCTTATGTTTAAATAAGTTTAAATATTGAATTTTTAAACATGTTTCAAATGTCTTTAAACCTAACCGAATTTTCAATTTTTAATAAGGGACGAATTTTCAATTTGTAAACAGGGCCGAATTTTCAATTTTTAAAAAGGGCTGAATTTTCAATTTGTAAACAGGGCTGAATTTTCAATTTTTAAACAGGGCCGAATTTCAATTTTTAAACATGGACAAATTTCAAATATGTTTAAATGTTTAATTTTTAGAAAATTGAAATTTTTAGTTAAAAAATTGAGTTTAGAATGTTGACAGGGCCTTATTCAGCCCAGTCCATGTACAAAGACAGGCCTGAATTCAAACATGTCCCTGTCCAAGGATAGGGACGAATATGGCCCTATCCATGTATAGGGACAGTCACAAATTCTGGCATGTCAATGTACATGGACATGGCCATATTCGGCCATGTCCATGTAGTACCTCAAGCAACAAGATAATTAGATCTACAACTAGTAACAAAGGCCCAGTTCCATATGAAATCCATACAACCGCTAAGCAAATAGACAGAGTTGTAGAAAATAGACAGAGGCCTGAAAAGACTGTAAACTTTAGGGTAGGACACATACTAGCTATTCTAACTATAAACAATGAGACCAAGGGCTAAGCATGACTGCTACAGGGCCACCACTACCCTGAATAGTGCCGAAACTGAACAAACTTAGACTCTGACAACAACTGTAAAAAACATCACCATAAAGGACCTAGTATATATCACAATATTTAACAGACCTAACAAAAAGCTTGAAATACAAAAATATGTCTATAGTAGTTGCTGCAATAGGAGCAAAATTAGTACAACGTTGACACAAACTCCACTTCTCTGCTAATATTATTGCTAATTTAAATTTTTAGTTAAAAATTACAATCATGGAAACAATAGGGATAAAGGAAGTGTACAGAACCATGAATCAAACATATTGTAATCATACCAACTAACTTTATATGGTTGAACATGATGAAGTAATGAGCTAATATGATATGAGACCACAACAAGCCCCGTGAACAAACTGAATTATACTGCATTCTTTGCTTAGAAGTAATTCCATCATATTTGTTCATAATGACATTGATGTTGCATTCTTATTGATTAGGGTCCTACTCCTAGTATAGGATATGAATAAGACCTATACTGGTTGTGATCATATGTTACATGTATGCACTTCTTATACCTTTTCATATTTATGGGATTGGTTCTAAATTAGTACTAATACAAATACAATAACATCCTTTACATTCAACTTCTAATAATCTACTCTACGCGTCTATATGATCTCAACATAATATAGGGTTATGACTCATACAAGAAAATTTGTTCATTTTCTATGATGTGTGTTTGATATGTTGTTATAACTAAGAGTAATACATATCTAAACTGATGTGTGTTTCTGATCTTTGTTGGATTTGTTGTCATTTTATGAAAAATGAAAGAATTAACATAATTAAATCTGAATTAAATATGATAGAAATAGAACATAATTAATTCTGTTAATT
>JZKD02S1630889.1:23798-42914 GCA_000966675.3 Picea glauca
TTACTGTCAAAAGTGCGGGACAACTAAGAATATTCCTAGCACACAATGAGCCCAATGGTTTTTCCATACTATGGATATGGTACCTAGAAGTGTTATAGAAAGATTTGCCTCACCATTGCTATCTTGCACATAGGGCCTTTTTCCATTTCCCTATGCAGACTTTTCATCCCTTTTTGATGAATCCAGAGCTAAAAATTATACATTTTTCCACATATATGCTCCCTAACTGCTATGCAAGATGTGTATACGCTTGTTGCTCCATTACAACTCGTGTATATCAGGATTTGTGCCAAATAATACAAAATGAGTTCGGATTTCCATGTCACGACAGAATATCTCTGATCCTTGGCCTTCCATATACTGGAAACGTTCCGACTTGGCCCTTCAGTAGGCTATAAGAGCACAATTTTGAATTATGGAAAAGAAGGAGAAAGCATTCAACTTTGAGAGAAAAGTTACACTGGAGAAATTACTTCATATTGAGTTTGCATCTCTTTGTCCCTCAAGTCTGAACACAGTGTTTAGCCCCCAAGCTCTTCCCTAGTCGTTGAGAGGACCTCTTTGCCTCTTTCTCATGGGGTTGCCTTTGGTGGAGGATTGAAGTGGTGGGGACCCAGTTGGAAGGAACTTAGTTTCTTGGTTTCGAGCCGTGCCGACATGGAAGTCTGTAATGTTGACACTTCTACTGATCAATTATTAATAGAAATACTCCTTTCCCGTCCTATTGGTATCTTGCAAATATATGATTACTATGCATGGGCGTGTTTGTAATGTTTATTAATGGATTATGCTATCTGATGTGATAATCCATTTTATATCATCATTATATACTTGCTTTGCTTGTTTGTTGAGAACTTTTTGCAGGTATAAAGCTTTGGATCAAAGTGCTCAATGGTGGAACATTATCAAACGTGGGATCGAGGTAGGCCTCTTTCTTGTATTGCACACTAGTCTATATAGCATATGTTGAAATTGAGTTGATTTCTGTAGTCATACCTATCTATTGTGGTTTACCCTTGGCCATAGAGAGTTTTTCCCTTGTAACAAAAATGGTGACTCCACTGGGGAGAGATCTTCCTTCTAAGGGTTGAAGTATTTTTTCTTCTTACATTGCTATTTTTCCTTTGTATTTCTTGTCATATCACTGCTTTACAAATTTTGTTCACTTTGAGTCTGAGTTTTCAGCCTTTTTCCCTTGCTTGGCCTTGTTTTAAAGCATATACGCCCTTTTTGCCTTAACAGTCATGTATACATGCATGTTGTCTCACTGCAAGAGGTATATATACACTCTGTTCTCCTGAACAGTCGCGTATACCACTTCCCCTTGCTTGTTTGCTTGGTTTAGTGACTATTGGGTGAGATTTGAAAATTGCTGAGCCTTCTTAGGTCTCTATAGTGCCTGTTGAGATTATCTGGGACGACAGGAAGCCTGTTTGGAGTTGAATTTTTGGGCGCAGTCTTTCTCTTTGTTTTCTATTTTAAATTTGTCTTTGGCTTATGGGTTGTTTGCTTAGATGCCTAGTATTTTGCTTGAGTTACTGCTTTTATACACAGTAGAATTCATCTGTCAAGTTGTTGATTAGTCCATGCATTTTCTTTTTAGAATATTGAAAATACAAAAAAAATAGGCATTTTGCATTGGTTGGCATTTTTGTCTTTGAATTTTTATCAATAGCTTAGCACATTTAGTGAAAGATTGTATTTTAATTTTGAATTGTAGATTTGAAATTGAAGACTGCACTGTTTTTATTAGCATATCATTCATTGAAAAGTTAAAGATAGACTTTGCATTATATCCATATTTATTTTCTGGCAGAGTCATAACACCATGAGTTTCACTTCCATACCCTTTTGAGTAGCCATGACCAATAAAATTTACGCTTTAAACTAAAATTGATTAGTCACGATTTTATTTTTAGGGTGCACAAACTAGCTTAGGATTTAGTGCCTTGGAATAGGATTTTGTGAGAAAACTTCTCCAAGGCAATTAAATCAACATATGTGTATGAGACAAGGAGTTGAGAAGTCCATTGTATAATTGGTAAGATCAGGAGGCTCCGCTCACACCGGAGTTAATCACGAGGTCGCGCGAAGTTAGTTGAAGGGATAACTCCTAGATACTCACCTAGCGTTAGAGATATTTCTATGGATTTATTCACATTTGGGGATCTCGCTAGTATCCATACCTCTGTGAGAGGTGGTGCTTTCAAGGTTTTGGGCTTTGCTACACTGCCCATACGGTGATCCGAACTTACAAATGCTCGCCTATGCATCGGTTATAAAACGGTTTATTAATTGCTTGACTTAGTTATCTCATAGGTTACTGGCAGGGGTTATTTTGCTTGTATCCTGAGTTAGATAGGGGTTGGAAAACACACAACCTTTATGGAGGATTACCACTCTGGGGGGATCTGACCAACTAGTTGTTAAGCCTACGAGGGCCCTTATAATTGATTAGGTTACCTCCAAGCTTTAGCGGGGAGTCTCAGGTCCCTCTTGGACGAGACATACCTTCTCTAGCGAGGGAGTCCACTCAACCACTTTAGCCCGGTTGCATGCATATTGGCTGTTTGACTTTTTGGTATGCTCTTTGACTACTAGTCGAACTTAGGCGTCTATTTTGGGTTCATCATTATGGACAATGGAGTTTCTTTTTCTCCCTCATTAACTTCTACCCACCCCATGATACTTGATAATTTCATGGGGATAGACCCTTCTGTTTTTTACAATGGTATGAAGAACTACAACGCTCAGTCTGCACCTTGGATCTCTAGCCATTTTTCTTTTGATATGCCTTCCCCCGTGCAACCCTCTCCTTGGCCCACATATATGAATCCTAGCATTGGACACGGGGGCACCATGGCTCTGATGCCTACTTCTTCATTTGATATGAGTCGTGTCCCCATGGGAGGTTGGAACCTCCCCCCCTATGGATACAATACTAGCTATTCTCTTTTAGGATCCAGTACTCAGATGGGTGCATATCCCACTTATTATCCCCCACCCATGTATCTTTCATCTGCCATGCCAATTCCTTCGAATACTTTTGCTATGACAGGTCCTCAATTACCACTAGGTATTTCATATGGAGAGAACCAGTTTTACGGTTCGGGTTACCCTCTTTATGGGACCCCTTCACAAGGGGGAAACACATATCCTCACTCGAATAATCATTATCCTACCTCGGTCTCTTCACAGACCTCAGTGATGATGCCCGTCCAAACCTCTTTGGACCATTTTGGCGTGAACCATTACCTTTCTGGGCTAGGGCAAGAGGTATACCAAGATCCTGCCTAGCTTGCAATTTTTCATAATCAATATTTCCTCGGACCGTGGAATCAAATGCCACCATCAATCACCAGCCCAGTCATTGTCAGTCATACTAGTGCTCCATCTCCGACCTCTGCCAGTTATGTCAGAGATGGGTCGACTTCTTCTACAAACTACGTCGACAGCTTGGCCCCAACTTCTACCAATTATGTTGGAGGCACCGTTCTTTTTTCCCTAAATCATAGCCAAGTCACGTCTCCCGCTTCTATTCATCATACAGGAGACAACTCTCTTTCCCCTGCTAGTTACATCGAGAAGCCCAAACGCCTCAGACATAAGCCTAAATTCTTTTGCAGGACTTGCGAAGGAAGTCACCTTACTCGTTTGTGTCTGATTACTATTGAGATACCAGAAGCATGGGGCTCACCTAAGAGCCCTTCAAATTCTGAGGCATTCGTGGTTTCTCTTCACACCACTTCTCCCTTGATCGTCTTGGTGGTTCCACCGACGCAATCTTCTCCCGACCTCACCCCCTTTGTTAAAGGTGAAGCGTCTCTTACCCCCGTTACTATGCATCCTCTTCAGCCTATAATTGAAGAAGTGGCCACACCAATGCAATCTCTGTTCAACCCTAATCTCCCTGAGGAGAATGATGCACCTTTCAGTCATGTCATCAACATTTCAAATCCTCTCCCTTTTGAATGAGAGAGATTTATTTTTCCCCTGAATGCTCTCCCTCCAAGTCCCGATGAGGTTCCTTTCGATTGGGATGACCTGATGGGACATCCCATTCCCCCACCTATGTCTTTTACATTAAGATACATTATTCAAACCATCACAGAGACTGTATCCTTCGTTATCACCTTCTCCTTCTTGACTTGGAAAGCCTTGGGTTTTCCCAAGATCTTGTCAGCTATCTGCAAGATACTGACTTTCAACAGAAGGCCGGGACGAGAGCCTTGGCCTCCCCCTTTACATGTTAATTAGACTTCCAATAATGAGTCTTAGTTAAGCTCTTTTCTGACTTGTTCAAAAACTAAAAAGATCGTCGAGTGATTTGTCCCTTTCACACTTGTTAAAATTGGATTTGAAAGATCATGAGTCCTAGTTAAGCTCTTTTCTGACTCGCTATCAAAAATAGAAAAGATTGTCGAGTGAACTTGCCTTTTTCACACTCGTAAATTGGATATGAAAAGATGTCTATTTGGCACAAGTTTACACCTTTTTCACACCAAGTAGACTAAAAGATATAGAAAAGGACATTTTTTGGCGTTAAGTTGTGATTGCATCTCATGCCTTTAGCCGGTTCTCGCTTTGCATTATAAACCGTTGCCTAAGCATTTTGCATCCTCAACCAAGCAGAGCCTTGTTTTTATCCTTCGCAATTTGTCACCCTATACCCTGGAGGGAACATCACCCTGAGTGTCCATCTCCCACATGCATTTCCTTGCATTGAGCATAGGTACGTTCCACTGCTGGAACTAGTTTTGCTTACTTGCGACACTCGTTCCCTCCTCTTTATCATAGCATTCATTTGTTATGAAAAAACAAAAAAGACGGGCGGGAAGGGAATACTATATTGTAATTGGAAGCAGTTGTGTCTCCTTTGAACAGAGCACAAAGTTATTGAGTCCTTGTGTCATTATAATTTTGGGTTTAGCATGGCCTTAGGAAGCTAATCTCTCTACAGAGTTTTCTCTACCGATTGGTTACTCTTCCAGTCCCTATAGAGAACGTTATTGATGCCTCCTGCATCTAATTGTCACATCATTGAGTCCATGTTGTCGGAGTCCACCATATGTCTCATGCTCTTGTTCAAAGGAAGTCTATCAACCTATGTCGGCCACTCCTCAGAAATCTTGACTTTGCATGTCATCCAGACCCTCAGTTTGTCTCAGAATCACATGATACTTTGGTGTTATCATGCACCCTGGCCCTACTTTCATCATTGGTAGGTCACCTTGAACCCAACAATCGACATTTCATCATTGGTCATTGACTGAGTGATTTCCCTTATGTTCGACAACAAGACACCTATTCATACTTTGAGATTCGTGCAATGTCTTGGATGCCATTAGCCTTATTGGTGGTTTCCTCGCCTTTGTCGACAATTTTTCATCATTGGTTGCTATTCAGAGGGTCCTTTTCATGTACCGCTTGCATTTGGCACACACGAAAGACACACAAGATTGTTGGTTCATGAACATGTTCTTCGTACGATCTCCACCAAATCATGAAGCTCCTGCTTTGTTCCTCGTGCTGACTGATAAGATATACCTCAATGCTCTCCTTTCAACATGTCTCTTTCCATCGACTTCAACTCATTTATTCTGAATATGGGACCTAGAGTTTTATGAGTACCTTGAGGCTTGCAGTCATTAGTGGTAGGCTCTCTCGCCATTGACAGATGGGAATACATCAATGTCTCCTGATCAATGGATCTCTCAAGTGTTCGACACCAACTCCTTTATTCACATTTGTAGAGATGTACTCAGTGCCTTGATACCTACTTTCATTATCGGTAGGTTGTCTTGCTTTTGTTAATGATATACTTCAATGACCGGTAATCAAACGATGTCTCATCATGTTCGACCTCAACTCATTTATTCACATGATGTAGACTTGCACCATTGGCGGATAGTGTAGAAGACTTGAAGACATCGCTATGTGGTCGCAGCTTTCCTGAGTTGTTGCTTCCATTTCATTGGACTAGTACCTATTTGACTTCAGTGATCATGGGAGATCAGATTGTACTTCATGGTATACAGATATCTTCAGATTGATTTTTTGAGACTGGTTTCACTGGTCCTTGTTCGTGACTATGAAAACTTTTGGCATATAACCGCATTTGTATTTGCCTATTCATGGCCATGAACACTTGTTTGGTATATTTTACACATGGATCTGCATTGTATTCTTGGCAGCCATGTATGCAAAGCCAGTATTTAATGTAATGAGCAATTGAGTTCATCTAGCTGGTTCTCTACCACTCCACTTCTGGGTTATTTATAATGTATTTCGGTCATCGCAGATACTCCTATGATCTCACACATTAGGGGGCATCTGTTATAGCACGATTTGCCTCACCATTGCTATCTTGCAAAGAGGGCCTTTTTCCATTTCCCTATGCAGACTTTTCATCCCTTTTTGATGAATCCAGAGCTAAAAAATATACATTTTCCCACATACACGCTCTCTAACTGTTATGCAAGATGTGTATACGCTTGCTGCTCCATTACAACTCGCATATATCGTGATTTGTGCTAGAAAATACTTAATGAGGTTGGGTTTCCATGTCACGACAGAAGATCTCTAATCCTTAGCCTTTCATATATTGGAAATGTTCCGACTCGGCCCTTCAGTTGCATTCTGGAGGCTATAAGAGCACAATTTCGAACTATGGAAAAGAAGGAGAAAGCATTCAACTTTGAGAGCAAAGTTACTCTGGAGAAATTACTTCATATTGAGTCAGCATCCCTTTGTCCCTCAAGTCTGAACACAATGTTTAGCCCCCAAGCTCTTCCCTTATTGTTGAGAGGACCTCTTTGCCTCTTTCTCATGAGCTTGCCTTTGGTGGAGGATTGAAGTGGTGGGGACCCAGTTGGAAGGAACTTGGTTTCTTGGTTTCGAGCCGTGCTGACACGGAAGTCTGTAATGTTGACACTTTTGCTGATCATTTATTAATAGAAATACTCCTTTCCCGTCTTATTGGTATCTTGCAAATATATGATTATTATCCATGGGCGTGTTTGTAATGTTTATTAATGGATTATGCTATCTGATGTGCTAATCCCTTTTATATCATCACTATATACTTGCTTTGCTTGTTTGTTGAGAACTTCTTGCAGGTATAAAGCTTTGGGTCAAAGTGCTCAATGGTGGAACATCATCAAACGTGGGATCGAGGTAGGCCTCTTTCTTGTATTGCACACTAGTCTATATAGCATATGTTGGAATTAAGTTGATTTCTGTAGTCATACCTGTCTGTTGTGGTTTACCCTTGGCCATAGAGAGTTTTTCCCTTATAACAAGAAGTTGGTACATTCAAGAGGAGACTAGAAGGAAAACATGAGACTGGTGGAAAGTAAGCAAACAATTATGCACAACAATTAAGTTCACGTCCAATGTCCCCACACAAAGAGAAGACTTGTTGGGAATCAAGGATTTCATCTTCCATAGGCATCCCAAGGACACCACGCAGAAAGTTATTTGCACTTACCATAAGCCGATGAAAAAATTAAAATGAGTAATATATTGTTGGAAGGTTTATAGTGACAAAGCACAAGAGGAAGACCCCTTGGGAATACAAATCAACAAGACCAATGGCGAGCATGTGGTTCAAGGGAAGTCATATAATATAACTACACATGACTATACACGGCCATTAAAAACAAAGAACCACAATATCGACACAGTTGAAGCTTTCAACAAGATATTATAGCATGCACTGACTAAGGTATGTAATGTGCAGTACAACGAATGGGATCAACGAATTCCAACAATATTATGGGTCTATAGAACAACCTATAAATGACTAACAAACCACACCCCCTTCAAGATGGTTTATGGCAACGAGGTTGTGATGCCCTTAGAATTTTTCGTACCCAATCTACGAATTGCTCTTGCAACACAAATGTTGGATGACCAATCCCTTCAGGAGAGATTGGACAAGAAAATAATAAATTATATTTTGTTAAGTGAAATTTTATAAAATATAAATATTTATTTAAAATAAATAAATTTAACAACTCATCCATGTTTGAATATTATAAATAAAAATATTTTTTAATGAATATTGTAGATAATAATACTTATGATACCTTCGTATATGACAACAACAACAACTTGGAGGAAGTGACTTCATACAAATATCTTGGAATTGATATTCACCACAAGCTCAACTAGAATTATAGCATTGAGAAAAAGATTATTGGGGGATGGAAAGCTTATTATGGGATTGAAAACAATTGTAAATCAGTGAATCTTTGGAGTTGGGATAAGAAAAAACTCATCTTTGAGAGTCTTGTTACGCCTGCTATTTTTTATGGATGTGAAGTCTAGGGCTGTAGTATCTCTCATGAATCTTGGAGAAAGATAGAGAAAATACAAAATAATTTTATAACCTATAATCTCAAAATTAAGGGAAATACACCCTATCCCATCATCCTCTTAGAAACAAGCCTCTCTCTCATTGAGAGCACGACTATGACTAGATACCTAATGTATAAGAACAAGTTAAACAACATGGAAGACAAGAGGCTTCCTAAAATTGCTTCAAATTCGAGTCATAACCACCATCGACTCAAGCGAGGATGGCATAAAGATGCCTAGTATTGGCCAAACTATTGGGAAATCATGGAAGACACCATTTTGCAGAATAAAGATACTATTAAAAATATCATCAAATCAAAATTTAAGAAGAAAATGTGGGGTGATAAAGAGTTAGAGGAAAAAAGAAAATTAAGGTATTATAAGGATGTAATCAACCCTAATCTAGAAGATCAAAATTATCTATCTGTTTTGACAAGTGTAAAGAAAAAAACAAGCACTGTTAAGATAAGAACAAATTCTCACGAGCTCCATAGTGAAATTGGGCGTTGGTCAATTCCTAAAACGCCATGGGATGAAAGAGTGTGTCACCTTTGTGACACTAAGAAGGTTGAAGATGAAAAGCACTTTCTCTTAGATTGTCCAACCTATACCCAAATTAGATCTCATTTTCAAAATATTTGTCACACTACCAACCTTCCTAACCTCATAACTCAACAATCATCAAAACTATGTTGATATTTGAAAACTTCTCTTAATGGTTTTCGAGCACAAAAACAAAATTCTAAAGAATCACAAGTAATCACTTACCCTCTTATGATCCGATAGATCAATTTGTTCTTAGTGAACATTAATAATCATCATCATCATCAATACCTTTTTAATAATTTTTAATGTTTGTAAATTAAAAACTTATTTTTTTTTGGTCAAATTAATCTTTTATTTTAAAAAAATAATTAAAATACAAAAATCTTACCTTTTTTAATATGATTTTCATCAAGATAATTCTCTAATCACATTGAACAATCTCATCTTATGTTTTATGACTCTGACTATTAAGAAAGAGATTCAAATGTTATCATTTACTTAATTCATTATTTTATATATATATATATATATAATATCTCTCTTAAATAATTTCAAATGACTTATGTAATCGATATAGAATGCTTTGTTCCCTTTTCTAACTACAACTTCTCCAAAGACATATATAAAAAATAAAACAATTTATATGATTTTATTTATATCTCTTAAGAGACATTCAATTAAATACTAAAAACTGTGAAATTACAAGGTCGACTTATTTTGAAGTTCCAACCTTGCAAGTCCAATGTCCAACGTTCTTTTTATTAAAATAAAAAAAAAGGATTGGTCCATTGTATTGTATGTGTTCTACTTTTATTTTGAAAAGTGTAAACTTTGATTGTGTTGTTATCAAATTTTAACTCTTCCTCAGATTGGTTTGGCCCTCCAATGTCGCTTCTTTCCCCGTCTCAGCTATTGACTTTGCCACGTGGTTCTTTATCGTACAAGATATGTGCTTTGTTTTCCATGGGCCAAATAAAAACAGGTAGCGAATAAATCGGCGCGCGGCCGACTCCCTAGTTTGCGGAGTAACCGGAGCCAGCTTTGAAAGCGTGTCCGACACGTGGCCTATCGAAATATGCGTCTTCCAACGAGATGTGACGTCATATAGATGTGACGTCATATATGAAGCAATTTTTATTAAAAGAATGTTTATTTTATTGAGTACGTGTAACTGGTTAGTTATGAAGTTTTATTAAAAAAATGTTTATTTTATTGAAGCAAAACACTGGTTTCAACTTGCAAACAAAAAGCAACTTGCATTCATTACTAAGACACAAATTTTATGAGATTATGAATCAATGCAGTTGATCTTATGTGATCTTCTTTTTACACATTTGGTAAAAAGAGAGAATTAGCCGAAATCATCAACTATAATTACTTTTATAATCTAACTCCAAATATTCCTCCTAAATATTTCACAAAGTCTTTGACAAATTTGACAATATCGAGACTAGCCTCATTCCTGCTTTAAGTGTCTATATATAGTTTTGCAACAATCAAGCAACACTTGTACATTATTCATAAAATATAACACATATAAAATTATTGATGTATTTATTTTTTTTACAAGGGATTGAGATGTTTTCACAAGGTCCAAGCATAACTAAAAACACGATCCAAGTGTCACAATCAATAAATCAAAGTCTGAATAAATATTAAATCAATCAGAAGACTTTCAAAAGCATAATTAACAAATATAATCAATCAAAGATGATTCCCTATCGTTCTATATCAATCATGGTGGTTAAGGGTCATTTTCACCAAATAGTGATGCCAACAGAGTTATTGTTGTGGTCTTGCCACTAGGCCAATCACTTGTCAAATAAAATTAGTTAGGCCACACAATCAACCATGCTTCATTCTAAAAAGTATTCAAACATAGTCAATCCACTGATATTCGATAAATTCTTCAACTTACATTACAAAAAAAACATCATTCAAAGGGAGAACTTATATTACCCCTTTAATATATCAATTAAGGAAGGGTAAATTTACTAAATGATGATGAAATAATAATTAAAGCACAAGCATGACAAAGAGAGAATATGTCCTTCAAAATTGTGCATGTCTTTGTATTGTCCTTGAAGGCTCATATTGGATCAACATTATTCAAGGGATGATTTTAATTAGATTTCACGATGGAAATCAAGTTTCTTTAACTTGCATGAACTTAATTTTGCATACTATTAACCATTAAAAAAAATTTAATTCTAAAAGGTATCTATAATTCATATACAATCCATGTTGGAGATATTACACATTCACCAAGGTAATTCTTTTCCTAAGGTTGATAGTCCAATGTTGAGAACACTTCCTTAGATGAGAATATTCTCCTACAAAATAGGGCGCTCCTCTTCAGTTCAAAGTCGGTTACACTCATTTAGACTAGTGGAAGTCACTCATGCATGGAAACCTCGGTTTTATCACTAGCAATTGCATGTGGTTCTCTCACTTCCACACCTGTGACTCAATTAATTGATGATTGCATGGATCAATTAACTAGGACTAGGTGGAAGATTACTTTAGTTTCTGTCAATAAGTGTCTAGATCTCTCTAGATCACTACTATGGCAACTTCACTTAGCCATGTAGAGTATATCATGTGTATTTTACCATTTTACTCAACAATTAATACAATTATTTCATTCTATTCTCCTCTCTTCTCTCTCACAAGATTTGTGTGCTCATTTTCTACTAGATAGGTTCGTTGTGAAAACTTCACATGATATCAGAGCCTTGATTTCTAGAAGAAAGTGCAAGCATTTCTATTTGCAGGTATAGGAGGAAGATGTTGTCAGAAAATATGGATTACTCGTCAGAAATACTTCTCACGCCTCATAACAACTTCGAGTGGAAGCTGAAAATTTTGCATCAACTAAGATGCAAAGGCTTGTACCAGATTTGTATGGTGACAAATATTGAACCAACTTATGCTATCAAGAAGAACAAGTATCTCAACCACATGGATGAGGCCTACGACCTCCTTTGTGTGTCTATGTCCCCCGAGATTTTGTTTCACATTGAAGCTTGTACCACACTAGATGAGATTTGGACAAAGTTAGAGGATCTCTTTGGAAAATAGGACAAAATGAGAGGCCATATGCTCGAGGTCGAGCTAAATTCCTTAGATCTGAGGAATTTTGATAACATCCAGGGCTTATTTATGAAGTTCAATTCCCTCCTTTTTCATCTAAAGGGATGTGGAATAGACAAATCCACTCAACACAATCAATTAATCGTTTCTATTCTGGAAAAAAAACTTGGTTAGATTATGTTTTTTTTGTCTCATCTTTCCATACAAACAGATTCACTTCAGAATCTACCTAGAAAATGTCGACATTAAATAAGTTTATTGAATCCCTCACACATGAGAAAAACAAGCTCATCAATATGTTGATAATCAAGGGATCCAATGCGTAGGCACTTGATGTGCATGAGAGCAACAATGCATGCAATCTAAAGACCAATAAAAAGGAAAGGGAAAGGCGCATGCAGAGCCAAATAAGGAAGGGTACCCCAAACCCTTTGATGATTCCTCAGGCTCCATAGGTGGAAAATGAAAGAAAGGGAAGACCAAACGTGGTTACTGCAACTATGGTTATGATCTCGAGTCTGCATGCATGAAGAAATAGATTGATCATATGGCACAGATTCTTCAGAAGAACAACCTTGGGGATCACATTCCCAAAGATGCCAAGAATAAGACGGAAGATCAAGCCAAACAAGGTACGTATCATGCACTAATTGCCATTAAATCTTCTCATAATGCATGGATCTTAGATTTAGGTGTATCCCACAATATGGTAGCAACAAAGAATGTTTTAGCTTATATTTTTGCATGCATGGATCCTTCCATTCTCATGGGAGATGATACCCCAATTGAGGTCATTGGCTAAGAGAGAGTAGAACTACCATACAAATTTTTTGAGAACTACATCTTGCATGTTCCAAAACTGTTCATGAATCTCCTCTTCATTTATGAGATAACACATTCTGGTATAGGAAAAAGGGTGGAATTCACACATGATTTTGTAACCATATATGATATGCGTGATAACTCCATGATTGTTGTTGTTGAGGTAAACCACCAATCTTGTTTGTATACTTTCAGTAAATTCATTGTTAAATATGATTTTGTGTTACTACTAATGCATGTTGATGATACTAGTAGATTATGGCATGAGAGATTCGGTCATTTGAACTTCAAATACATCCAACAAATATACAAATAGGATATGGTCACCATTTTTCCCGACATGCATTTTTCCAAAGGAGTTTGTCAAGGATGTGTTCTTGGAAAACATCCCAAGAAGAAGTTTGAGAAAGGGAAGGGTTGGAGGGCCTCCTCTCCTTTGGTGCTCATCCACAATGATTTGATGGGACCCTTTCCTCATCCGTCCATCAACAAATAAAGGTATGTGCTTACATGTATTGATGATTTCTCACAATACACTTGAGTGTATTTTCCTAGGCAGAAGTCTGACATTTTTGAGCATCTCAAATACTTCAAAGAACATGCAAAGACTCAATCTGGGAGAAAGATCAAAATCCTTCGCATAAACAATGGGGGGAAATCTGTGAACCGAGATGTCTAAGATCTTTGTTCAGAGGCATGTATACAGCTGCAACACACAATACCTTTGTTCAGAGGCATGTCTTTGACAAATTTGACAATATCTAGACTAGCCTCATTCCATGTTGAATGCTTTAAGTGTCTATATAGTTTTGCAACAATCAAGCAACACTTATACTTTATTCATAAAATATAACACATAAAATTATTGATGTATTTATTTTTTAGAAGGGATTGAGATGTTTTCACAATGCATAACTAAAAACACGATTCAAGTGTCACAATCAATAAACCAAAGTCTCAATAAAGATTAAATCAATCAAACCAAAGTCTCAATAAAGATTAAATCAATTAGAAGACTTTCAAAAGAATAATTAACAAATATAATCAATCAAAGATGATTCCCTCGTTCTATATCAATCATGGTGGTTAAGGGTCATTTTCACAAAATAGTGATGCCAATAGAGTTATTGTTGTGGTGTTGCCACTATGCCAATCACTTCTTGTCAAATAAAATTGGTTAGGCCACACAATCAACCATGTTTCATTCTAAAAAGTATTCAAACATAGTCAATCCACTGACATTCAATAAATTCTTCAACTTGCACTACAAAAAGAAGCATTGTTCAAAGGAAGAACTTATATTACTCATCTAATATATCGATTAAGGAAGGATAAATTTACCAATTGATCATGAAATAATAATTAAAGCACAAGCATGAGAAAGAGAGAATATGTCCTTCAAAATTGTGCATGTCTTTGTATTGTCCTTGAGGACTCTGGAGGGCTCATGTTGGATAAACATTATTTAAGGGATGATTTTAACTAGATTTCACAATGGAAATCAAGTTTCCCTAATTTGCAAGAACCTAATTTTGCATACTACTAACCATTAAAATTTTCTTAATCCTACAAGGTACCTAAATTTCATATGCAATCCATGTTGGAGATATTACACACTCACCAAGGTAATTATTTTCTTAAGGTTGATAATCCAATGTTGAGAACGCTTCCTTAGATGAGAATGTTCTCTTACAAAATAGGACGCTCCTCTTCAGTTCAAAGTCAGTTACACTCATTTAGACTAGTGGAAGTCACTCATGCATGGAAACCTCAGTTTTATCACTAGCAATTGCATGTGTTTCTCCCACTTCCACACCCGTGACTCAATTAATTGATGATTGCATGGATCAATTAACTAGGACTAGGTGGAAGATTACTTCGGTTTTTGTCAGTAAGTGTCTAGATCTCTCTAGATCACTACTATGGCAACTTCACTTAGCCATGTAGAGTATATCATGTGTATTTTACCATTTTACTCAATAGTTAATACAATTATTTCATTCTATTCTCCTCTCTTCTCTCTCACGATCTTTGTGTGTTCATTTTCTACTAGATAGGTTTGTTGTGAAAACTTCACATGGTATCAGAGCCTTGATTGCTAGGAGAAAGTGCACAAGCATTTCTATTTGCAAGTATAGGAGGAAGATGTTGTCAGAAATTATGTATTACTCGTCATAAATTCTTCTCACGCCTCATAACTACTTCGAGTGGAAGCTGAACATTTTGCATCAGCTAAGATGCAGAGGCTTGTACCAGATTACTATGGTGACAAAGATTGAATCAACTTATGCTATCGAGAAGAACAAGTATCTCAACCACATGGATGAGGCCTACGACCTCCTCTGCGTGTCTATGTCCCCTGATATTTTGTTTCACATTGAAGCTTGTACCACACTAGATGAGATTTGGACAAAGTTGGAGGATCTCTTTGGAAAACAGGACAAAGTGAGAGGCCAT
This sequence comes from Picea glauca, assembly GCA_000966675.3. Lineage (NCBI taxonomy): Eukaryota > Viridiplantae > Streptophyta > Pinopsida > Pinales > Pinaceae > Picea > Picea glauca. Next base: position 39,078 of record JZKD02S1630889.1, read on the forward strand.
ATGATCGAGGTCGAGCTAAATTCCTTAGATCTGAGGAATTTTGATAACATCCAGGACTTCTTTACAAATTTCAAGTCCCTCCACCTTCATCTAAAGGGATGTGGAATAGACAAATCCACTCGGCACAATCGATTAATCCTTTCTATTTTGGAAAAACTTGGCTAGATTATGTTGTTTTTGTCTCATATTTCCATACAAACAAATTCACTTCATAATCTACTTGGAAAATGTCGACGTTAAATAATTTTATTGAATCCCTCACACGTGAGAAAGACAATCTCACCAATATGTGGATAATCAAGGGATCCAATGCGCATGCACTTGTTGTGCATGGGAGAAGCAACACATGCAATCCAAAGACCAAGAGAAAAGGCAAGGGAAAGGCGCATGCAGAGCCAAAGAAGGAAGGGTACCCCAAAACCTTCGATGATTCCTCAGGCTCCAAAGGTGGAAAAGGAAAGAAAGGGAATACCAACTGTGGTTACTGCAACTGTGGTTATCATCCTGAGTCTACATGCATGAAGAAATATATGATCATATGGCATGGATTCTTCAGAAGAACAAGCTTGGGGATCACATTCCCAAAGCTTCCAAGAAGACACCAGAAGATCAAGCCAAACAAGGTAACTATCATGCATTGATTGCCATTAACTCTTCTCCTAATGCATGGATCTTAGATTTAGGTGTATCCCACCATATGGCGGAAACAGAGAATGTTTTAGCTTCTATTTCTCCATGCATAGGTCCTCCCATCCTCATGGGAGATGATACCCCAATTGAGGTCATTGGCCAAGGGAGAGTAGAACTCCCATATGAAGTTTTGAGAACTGCATCTTGCATGTTCCAAAACTCTCCGTGAATTTCCTCTTCATTTATTAGATAACACATTTTGGTATAGGAAAAAGGGTGGAATTCACACATGATTATGTAACCATATCTGGTATGCGTGATAAATACACGAGTGTTGTTGTTGAACCACCAATCTCGTTTGTATACTTTCAGTAAATTTATTGCTAAATATGATTTTATGTTACTGTTGACGCATGTTGATGATACTAGTAGATTATGGAACGATAGATTCGGCCATCTGAACTTCAAATACATGCAACAACTATGAAAATAGGATATGGTCACCAGTTTTCCCGACATGCATTTTTCCAAAGGAGTTTTTCAAGTATGCGTTCTTGGAAAACATCCCAAGAAGAATTTTGAGAAAGGGAAGGCTTGGAGGGTCTCCTCTCCTTTGGTGCTCATCCATAGTGATCTAATGGGCCCCTTTCCTCATCCGTTCATCAACAAAGAAAGGTACATGCTTACATGTTTTGATGATTTCTCATGATACACTTGGGTGTATTTTCCTAGAAAAAACTCTGAGGTTTTTGAGCATCTCAAATACTTCAAAGAACATGTAGAGACTCAATCCAGGAGAAAGATCAAAATCCTCTACACAGACAATGGGGGGCAATATGTAAACCGAGATGTCTAAGATATTTGTTCAGAGGCATGTATACAACTACAACACACAGTACCTTACACTCCACAATAGAACAAAGTAGCTGAGAAGAAGAACATATCCCTTAAGGAGATGGCCACTTGCATGTTGCATGCAAGATCTCTATCGCCCAAGATTTGGGCCGAGGCACTTAACCATGCCAACCACGTTCAGAATAGATCTCCTCGTAGATTTGTCAAGGACCAGACTCCCTTTGAGACATGGAGTGGTAGAAAACCAGAAGTCACCCATTTTTGAATATTTGGATCACATGCATGGGCCCACGTATCCTCTGAAAAGAGGAAAGCATTAGATCCATAGAGTAACACATTCATATTTGTGGGATATCCATATGGTGTGAAGGGTTACAGGTTGCTTGATCCCTCCACTGATAGGCTCATCATTGAGCATAGTGTTCAGTTTGAGGAAACTCCCTTGCATGCCCCATCGGAGCCACATGTAAATACCTCTATACCATTGCCTGCACTAGACATCTATGATGATGATTCCACTCACTCAGATCATGGCTTAGATCTGAGCTCCAAATATTATTCGGAATATGACGAGCATGTCGATGATCAACATGAAGATGTTGAGCCACCACATATTCCCAAGTGGGCACAAACCACCCTACAGGAAGTAAGAGACCTTGTGGGGGATCCAACATATCATAGGAGGACAAGGTCTCAGTTTGAGGATCCTCCTCATGCACTCACAACAATCAAACTAGCGATTCTCATGCATTTCTATATGGTTCTAGCTTCATACCAACAGACCTATGCAGAGGCTACAGGGAATCCCTTCTAGGAAGTCACCATGCAGGAGGAGTATAACTCTCTCCTCGAGAACAATACTTGGGATCTAGTTCTGCTTCCTTCAAACATGAATCCTGTCAGATGCAAATGGGTTTATAAGACCAATAAGGAAGCAAACAGACAGGTGAGAAAGTATAATGCAAGATTGGTTGCTAAAGGATTTCAACAGATTCATAGGATAGACTATGACGATACCTTTGCTCCTATAGCAAAGATGGACTCCATCTTATTGGCTCTTGACATTGCAACAGTGAGGGGGTGGGAATTGCAGTAGATGGATGTGAATAATGATTTTATTATGAGGATCTATCAGAGGAGATTTACATGGAGCAACCACAAGGGTTCATTCATAACTCATCCTTAGTATTTCAACTAAAGAAGTCCCTCTATGGCCTCAAGCAGGCACCTAGAGCATGGTATGTGAAGATGGATGCCTACTTTCTCTCTCAGTACTTTGTTAGATGCAAATCATATCCAAACATTTACATGATGAGGACCTTATACTCCTTGTTGATCCTAGTTCTCTATGTTGATAACCTCCTGATCATAGGAAGCTCAACCTCAATAATTGTTGTGGTCAAATACATTTTGCACGAGAAGTTCTCTATGAAGAACATGGGTCTAATGCACTATTTCCTTGATCTCAAGATCATTCAGGATGCTTCATGCATCAAGCTATCTTAGACTAAGTATGCTTGGGATCTCTTGGTTAGATTCCACATGACCGACTGCAAGTCGACAACCACACCCTTTTATGTGTGGTGCATCTTAAGGATGGCAGGGATACACCAGTGGTGGGAAACACCTTGTATCGACAACTTGTGGGGAGTGTTCTATGTCTCACTCACACCCAGTCAAATATCTCTTATGTAGTAGAGGCAGTTTCCAGGTACATGCAAGAGCCGCATGAGATACATTGGAAGGTTTCAAAGCGCATCCTTAGATATGTTAAGGGAACCACAGGCTATGGGTTCCACTATGCAGCAGATTGTGCATTGGATCTCATGGGTTTCACTGATTCTTATTGGGTTGGTGATAACAAATATCGTAAGTCCACGTCTGGGTACGTGCTGATCCCATATGTTGTTCGAGAAAAAAGCAGTTAGTTATTAATCTATTGTCAACAAAGGTCGAGTACAGAGGAGCATTCAACATTATTTGAGCACTTTGGCTTCATAACATCCTCACCGAGCTTGGCATCCAATTTCATCATCCTACTATAATTTGTTGTGACAATCAGAGTACTCTCAAGCTTTGCATAGACCCAATGCAGCGACAGTAGACCAAACACATCGAGATCCATATGCATTACATCAGAGAGATGGTACATGACAAGATCATCGATATGTAGTACTATCCATCCGTTGAACAGACTGCAGACATATTCACCAAGACATTTATTGAGCATAAGTTGGTGATTAAGGTTGGTTGTCATTGATGTCAACCCTTGAAGAAAGACCCATAGCACAAAGGTTTGGGTAATGGACCCAATAGTGTTTGATGTAAATATGACTCATTATTTTTTTGTCA